>PVKM010001286.1:0-80963 GCA_004027735.1 Carollia perspicillata | reverse complement strand
CCCTTTGTCTTCATCCTGGACAACTGAGAGCAACACCACTGGGTCTGGTACATGGCTCTTAAAAGCTAACTCATATTGTATTTTGGCATATTAATTAGATTCTGAACTATAATTACAGTCGAAATTAAAAAATACACCTTGTATGTGGTTAAATCTCTCTATATTTTTCTGACCATTTAGAAATAGTATACATTTGTTGTTGATAGCCATTCTGACAGGTGTAAGATGGTATCTCACTGTGGTTTTAATTTGCATTTCTCTGATTAGTGATGTTGAGTATCTGTTCATATGTCTATTGGCCATCTGTATGTCCTCTTGGGAGAAGTGTCTATTCAGGTGCTTTGCCCATTTTTTAATTAGGTTGTTTTTTGTTTGTTTGTTTGTTTGGTGTTAAGTTTTATAAATTCTTTATAAATTTTGGATATTAACTCCTTATCAGATGTATTAGTGAATATGTTCTCCCATTATGTGAGTTGTCTTTTTATTTTGTTACTGTTTTCCTTTGCTATTCAAAAGTTTTTTAGTTTGATGTAGTCCCATTTGTTTATTTTTTATTTTGTTTCTCTTGCCTGGGGAGATAGATCCAATAAAATATTTATACCAACAATGTCTGAGATTTTGCTGCTTGTGTTTTCTTCTGTGATTTTTATGGTTTCAGGTCTAACATTTATGTCTTTATTCCATTTTGAATTTATTCTTGTGTGGGGAACAAGTGTTGCTGAGGATGTGGAGAAAGGGGAGCCCTTTGCATGGTTAGTGGGAGTGCAGACTGGTGCAGCCACTGTGGAAAGCAGTATGGAGATACCTCAAAAAATTAAAAATGGATCTGCCTTTTGACCCAGCAATCCCATTTCTGGGAATATATCCAAGGAACCAAAACACTAATTCAAAAGAACATAAACACCTCTATGTTCATTGCAGCATTATTTATAATCACCTTAATATGGAAACAGCCCAAGTACCCATGAATAGATGAGTGGATAAAACGACTATGAGACATTTACATAATGGAATACTGCTTTGCCACAAAAAAGAAGAAAGTTTTACCCTTTGTAACTTACTGTATGGATGGACCTGGAGAACATTATGTTAAGTGAAGTAAGCCAGTCAAAGAAAGACAAATACCATATGATTTCACTCACATGTGGAATCTGAAGAACAAACGGAACTAACTAACCAGAAACATAGAGACAGATTCATAGATAGAGAGCAGGATGACAGCTAAGGGGAGGAGGGTAGAAGGAATAGAAGGACTGAGCAAAAAGGAAAAAGGACTCATGGACAGCAGTGTGGTGATGGCAGACAGGGGGAAGGGAGCATACGGGTAATGGCAACACCAATAAAAAAGGTAATGGTAATGGAAACACCGATAAACAAAGATTTAAAAATAACAAAAAAATAGTGAATGGGGTCATGTGTACTTGCATGAAAAAAACATCTTGTGAAGTGAAATAGTGTGTGTTTGTGGAACTTACAGAAAATGCCATCTGCGATTGCACTGCATTTCAGTGGCCACTGAGGACAGAGAATTCTTATGTAATAAGTTGATGTAGCCTTTTTGGCTCCTCAGAGCTTATATAATTATTATTATAACATAAGTTTATCACTTCGGTTTTTCATTTGAGGTACAACACTCACCATATTACCCATTGGACTTCTTAATTAAGAACTGTAGTCAGGAGAGGTACTTGAATGCAAAATGCTTAACTTTGATTTCAACATCCATAAAAATTTGAAAACTTCAAAATATATCTTTTTAACCATTCTGATTTCAATTCTGTCTATCAGATATTCAATGACATAAAATATAACATTTGTAAGTACAAATGTAGAACATGTAGAACTTGTTTCTATACTTTAGTGATTTTCAGCCTTTTCATCTCACGACACACATAAACTAATTACTAAAATTCTGTGGTCCACCAAAAAATACATTTTTTGCTGAACTGACTATAAAAATTGGTCTAACTTTGATTCATTCATACCAGACAGTATTGTTGTGTTGGCTGTTGTCATTTTTTTATTTGACAATCTAAGGCAAAAGATCAGTCCCTCTGACTAAATAGTTAGTTATTGTGTGTTTTAAAAATTCTTGTAGCTCACCAGTGGATTGGAAATTTCTGGGTTAGAAAGCAAGTCCTGGAAAGTATTGCTCTTCCCAGTCTTTGTGAAGAAGAGATACATAACAAGCGTTAATGCCCTCGGCTGACAAGCTGAAACACGGGTTATGATTGACTCGAGGTTTCATTATCTGTAGCTTTATAAGGAGACCAGCCTCCTGGAGCGATTTCTCTGCAACCTGCCTGAGGTGGGAGCAAGGCGGCAGAAGCAGGTGAGACTGTTCGCTGAATTAGCTCCATCAGGGCTTGCTTACTGGCTGGGGCGACTTAACAGAATCAGAGGAAGCTAATGATGAAATGTATTTAATGTTTATATTTTTTTAATTTTTAAAATAAATATCCAGACTTATTTTTTTCTTTTAGAACATAACACCTTCATGTATCTTGGACTTACTGGCTGCACACTTTGCTGATATGGAAGCAGTTATTTTTCCTACTCAAGGAAGAATGTATCAATAGGGTTGATCAATATCCAGTGTGTGTTATGTTTTTAACTGAATTGTCTTTTGCATTTCTAATGTAAAAACTACAATGCTGTATTATGGTACCTCCTATGAATAGATCTCAAAATATGTATGTTCCAGAAGGACATGTATAACATTATTAGAGAAATCAGTCAGTGGTTAAATACATTCATTCTTCCATTCAATTACTCCACCAACCAAACCAGCATTTACTGAGGGCCCACCATCTGTCAGGAACGGTTCCAGTAAGGGTGTTTTGAACATCTTCTCTGGCCCAGGGCCACGCCGGGCATTTGGAATACAAAGTTCATAAAGTGCAGTCTATGTTCTTAAGGAGTTAAGGAAGTGTACAGTTGTGAAAGGTAGAGATGACTAATTGGTAGCTAATTGGGTGAGCTCAAAGCCCTAGAGTTAAGGGGCATTATTGGACTAAATTACTTTTGTTCAAATCCTTGGGTACAGACCATTTCTAACATCTAGCTTGTTTGAGGGATGGCAGCAAGAGACAGCAAGTGAGAGATTCTGGAAAAGAATGAGGATCGAGACAGTATAAGTGCCTTCTTCGTGAAACCTTTAGCAAACTCTCCAGTCAAAGAGAATTATTCACTCTATTAAAAAACAAAATTCAACTGAGTAAATTTAAAGGTCAAATTGGTTTTATTCAGCGATTCATGAATTCAACAGCGCTGAAAAGCTACACAAAATGGAAGGATTTTATAGGCAGAAGAGGGTGGGAACAAGGAAAGAGATTAGCTGTCTTTCCTTGGAGGACAAGAGGCGTCTATCAGGCAGAGTACCTGACTAGTGCTGACTAGGAAATTCCAGGTTGACTGGTTTGAATGACATTCCTTGGAGAGGATGAGATTGCAATAAGATTAGCTGTTAAGTCTTAGTTTGGTGATTTGGGTGGCACAAGTAACTCCAAAAGGAGTTTTGGGCCTGTTGTCTTTTTTTTTTAACAACTCAAACTCACAAAGCTCTTGGGTCTTATATGTCTATGTATCTAAACCTATACACCTTTTTGTCTATCTGTGTCTGTCTGTGAATGGCAGCTCCAGACTCCAAAAGCAAACATTCCAAGAGATAGGAAATGGAATATTCCAGTCTCTTATGTCCTTTTTCATTCTGTAAAGCTAATATTTTAGAGAATAGATTTTTTAAAGCCTTTTAAGAAGTGTTCCTGTCTGCCTGGCTACCATGCCAATATACTTAGTGTTATTTTCAGGACCACATGAAATCCCAAATATAACATAGTATCAGTGGTTTATGGGACTTTCAATGTATAAAAAACAAAATTAAATGTAGCATTGCATTGATTTTCTGATTTGAACTGTGGAGAAACACACCCAATTTTACTGATTTTGACATTCAGTAATTGCCCATTGGTTATCTTTCCTAGGGACTGTATTTTACAATTCACTGTTAATAGAGGAAAGAATTATTTTATGAAATGCTATGTAGTTGTTGGTTTCACTGGTACTGTACATTATCTAGTATTTTTTAAAAATTGCAATGGATTAATTATGCATGTGTACTCTATGCATTGTGTATTTAAAGAAATGGCTATAGTAACTCCCGATTTTCTAAGCTGCCCAGAAAAAAGCTCTCATTTCTTCACTTTTATAGTGCATATGTGAGTGTATATATGTGTGTTAAAATAACATCTTCACACATTACTAGTTTCAGTATGATAAAATCTCAAGGACTACTCCCTGTAAAGCTTTTAGGTGGGAGCAGATGAGAAGCTGGGCAGAGGGGATATTTTCATCCTACTACATCGTATCACACAATTAGGTACCTTATGGGGGGTTTTATGTTTTCTACTAAAATAGACAGCATTGGACATTTTCAGAAATAGGATATTGTACTGATCAGACCATTGGTCAGCTCTGCTATGGTAATTTCTGTTTGCCTAAACACGATGATGTTTGCTTGATTTGAATACATGTCAGATAATAGAGAGCAAGCATTGTTTAGGCTGCTTGAATCATACCTTGCTAGAAACAGCCATACTGCAAGATGCCTTGCTTGTCAAACTCCTTCTCTTTCAAGTGCTGTGATAGGGAATTATTTAACAATGTCGGAAGAGGTTTGTAGTATGTCATGTGGATTAAAAAGCATATTATAAAACAGTATATAAATTGTAGTCTCGTTTTATCTTGTACACACAGAGGAAAGCCTTATGCTGTAGAGTTGTGCTTAGGATCCCAATCTCTGCTATAGTCCAGAGGGCCCAATTTCAGATTCCAGCTTCTCTACTTATAAACACATGACTTTTTACTCAGAGCAAGTTACTAAACACCTCTGTGCCTCAACTTCCTCATTTGCAAAATGGAGATTAGGAGGGTTGGTACATTAGTGATTTTATATATCTATATCAGAGACTGGTATAGAAAAATTGTTTAAATTATATTATTATTTTATTATTATTAACACACAATATTAATAGTGCTTATTGCTGGATAGTTGGGCTTAAAATTAACTTTAATTTAATTCCTTTTACCTGTTTGTGCTTTTGAAATTGTCTAGCATATACATGAATAAAGGCTAAATGCGCTATTTAAATGAGAGAAAACAAGACTAATACTCTAATTTCCATCAGAAATCTACAACCCCAGTCATCTTTCACATCTTCTAAACAGAAACTATTCTGTATTACTTTAGTTTTCATGATTCATTTTTATCTTTTTTCTTAATGCGTTAAAATTGGTATGTTTCTAAGTTACTAAGATTTTAACAGCCCCACAAAAGTAAATTAGCAGACCAAAACACTAAGTAGTTTTCCTTCTTAAAATGTTATTTATAATAATAAATATTAAGACAAACTTTTTATCATTTGTTGTAACTTTAAGTTTTTCTAAAGTCACTTATTTTTTCTAAGGGAAAGTGAATCACAAGAAATGTAAACAGAAAAATTGCTTGAGGAAAAAGTTTAGTAAGTTATTATTTGTTAATTCAAGATTAGTTTACAACAAGTAAGAATGAAAATTGACAAATATTGTATACTTTAATTGGGAAGAGAAGCCTCTTCCCAGCAGAACATAAAACAAGCCTATTTTCCTTTTATTTTATTACACAAATTGATTATTATATAATATGATATACTTGGCTAATACCATTCAAATTTTTGCTAGCTAATTTCTCTTCCTTTATAAAACTAGTGCATGTATGAAAATAGTGTGCAAATTGAATATTCTAGCACTTTAGAAAATGAGTCATACAATAGAACACATAGATTAACTTGAGCTGCCATCCCATTCAGATTTTAGTGTTGTGGATCTGTTTCTTCCTCCTAATTTAATTTTATTAAATTTAGTGATTTTCCCCCTCAGATTTACTGTTCTACTCTGGTGTGTATATGCAATGATATATGTGTACCCATATACATATACATGCACATATGGATCTCATAAAGACAAACTGAGGACTTCCTTTTTACCTCTACAGAATGAGTTCATTCTAGCTATAAAGTCTTAGTTTCTAATTTTACTTTCTACAACTTATTACGAAAATGTTATAAAGATTTAAAACACTGATACTGAAGAAGCTTTTGCTCTTCTCCCTGGATCCTGTGGTCACAGACCCCGGCTTTCAGGAGCGGAAAGGTTCAGTGCCTCCTGGGCTGTGGTTAAAGAGATGCACAGTAGAAAGTGACCAGAGTTTCTGGTGCTACGTTACGATGAAGACTAAATCTCTCTGCTCAGGCTAGCCTCTCCGACAGCACAATTCTTTAGGAATGAATGATTATCGCTGGTTTCTCACCATAAAAAAGGACGTACTTAAAGAAAAATAACTTTTAAAATATAGATTTGTAACAGCTTGGCAGTTAGCACCAAAAATACTGCCTTTGTAAAATAATGGTTTAACATAGTATAAAGCCTTCAGGTCTAGTACATTGTGAATGGTTTTGTCAATGAAGAATACATTGTTAGTGTGAAAAATGAAGCCAATATAGATTTGGTATTAAACTTTAAAATTCTCTAATGACTTTTAAGTTCTTCCAGACAGTGGGCTGAGCATTTTCTAATACATGGTGTATGAACACAGAATCATTAAAGGAAGGTTTAAAGTTTGTTTTGCTTTATTTGTCTTATGGAATTAACATCCAATAATTAGACCTGCTCAGAGATGGAACGGTAGGATTAGTTGAGTCCTTCATCAGCTTTTCCAATCCCAGAGATACATACAATGTTATTTTGAGTAAGTTCTTTTTATCCATATTTTCTGCTAAAATAATCTACCTGCTCCTGAAAAAGATTTGGAGTTCTTTTTGGAGATATATCATATTTTGATATCCTGAAACAGTTTTTAAGAGCATTTCTGAGCATAGGCAATAAGTTTCACAAATTCTCTAACTGGAGGACCTGTACTACATTTAAAATTTTTTCAGGAAATATATTTTTCTTCCCTCCATTTTCCTTTCCCCTAAAATAACAGATTCAATGTGTAGGAAAGAAAGGGTATCCACTGTCTGGGTTCTAAACTCATTAACTTCTTTTTGTAAGCAATCAGACATAGAAAAATCACTTCTAAAATATTATCTAACTAAATGAATTGGAGTATAAACCAAAGATGGTTTTCTTTTGTGATATAAAAAATAATAGCAAAGGCATCTTAATTTATATATTACTTTATACTTCAGAGAATACTTTCCCATTTGATTTTTACTTGTTCTCAATAGCATTCCTATTGACACTCTCATTGTATAAACTGGAAAACTCAGCATCTGAGGCCTCACAGGTGGTGACTGACAAACCAAGCCTATAAATCACAGAGACCACATATCATCTTGATGCTGACTTTAGTTATAAGGAAGTCATAATGACAACTCAAAATGAGATTTAATATTAGAACAAATGAAAATCAGAGTTAGTATTTTAAGCAAAGCCTAAAAACAAATCAAATACTGAAACCTACATTTAGCAGTCATATTTATTAACTGTTTGTAGGTTCAACTGGAAAGATCGAGAATTCTTCTGCTGATTACATTTTAGAAGTAAAACCAAATTAACAGCTTGAATTTGGGAGAAATATATTTAAAGGTCCTTAAATTCCAGTGACAAACTATATAAATTATATTACTTTTTTTTTAAAAGGCTTAGGAAACGAAGCAATCCTTGAAAAACTTGTGGTTAAGAGGTTATTCTTTCTGTGACCTCACATAAATAATCTGTAAAAGATTAGCTGTACCAATTCCATGTGTCTCTTCATGCTAAGTGTTCCTTGGTTCCTTCCTTTAATAATGGGAACAAAGAGAAAAAGAAAGGATAAGGAAAGGTAGCAGGGAAAAGCAGAGAGAGAAGGAAAGAAAAAAATCAAATCTGAAAAGACAGCAGTTCCAGGTGCCCCTTGATGGGCCAAACAGAGCATTCAGTGCAGTATATTAACATGGGCTTGAATAATTCAAACTTTCCAACCACAGGAAGAGGCTTTCCAGTGGGAGGAAAAGTCACCATAATTAAACCTTTCCTGGCACATGGAGGCAGCTGTATCCTCCGACAGTCCCGAGAAAACTGGACGTGGCCTAATAGCCTAAGAGAACAGGAGTGCTGTGGTTGCAGCATTGTTTGAGAAGTGTTAGGTTTATTTTGGTGTTCTCCAATTATAAAGTCAATTCTCTGGATACCAGCTTCTTTTACATATTAATGGCCTAACCCTTGGCATATGGTAAGAATGCAGGATTCAACTCTGAAACTGCTTGACAAAGGAACAGTGAGTTCAAAGATGCCAGTGACCACATATTACATTTTTGAAGGGTAGCTTTCAAAATAAACAAGATGGGATTTTTTATGTCAATGTGCAATTCATTTTCAAAATGATTTCTTCACTTAATATGTCCATATAAGATGCTTAGAGGTTTCAAAATATTATGTACACACACGTATACAGTTTCTGAATATGCTACATTAAAAAAATAGAGATTATTCCCGCATATACGTTCCTTTCTGTAACAAATCTAGATACCTTCCTCCACTCGCTCCTTTATATTGTTCAAAAATCCCACTTGATTTTAATTTATCCAAATGCCAAGACTCATCAGCACCTTTTTTTTTAAAGAAGGTGCTTATTTTCCCCTGTAGTGCACTTCCTATTTGTAATTTCCTGCCATCTCCCAAATGTCTTCAGCGAGGAGGCTCATTGTCATGCTTGTTTTCTGGGTGTTGAGTGTAGCAAAGGGCGCATATGAAATAAACAATTCAGTGTATTCCTGGAGGCCTTGCCAGACTGAGAAAAGCTAAAGGATATTGTGGTGTTCCCTTTGGGACTTCACACCATGCCTAGGCTAAAGAAAGTGGAAAAGAAGGAAGCAGCAATATCCTCTTTTTCCTCTTTCCTTTGCTGACAGCAGAGTGAAAGGGTTAACCTCTCACAACAGTGTGGGAATTCACTGTGGGGAGGGGGAGTCCTGGATGGAGGAGGGCAAAGGGGGGAAAATTGGGAAAACTGTGATAGAATAACAATAAAGAAAAGTTTTTTAAAGAAAGCTCTTTATAAATCCGTAAAAAACTTAATTTTACTAAATCTGAAAAAAAAAGTGTACCTCTCTCTTCACGTTTCACTTCCCACTCCCCCGCTCTCCTGAACATTAATTCAATGGTGAGCTGTTTCCCAGGTGGCCACAGGGGATTGGAAAATAGAAAAGGAAAGCAAGAAATCTGAAGTCTGCTTCCTTGCTCCAGGGAGAAAAGAAGTTTATTTTTTTCAGGCTATTTGAAAGCTTGCCAGAAAGCTTTTGTGGCCTTTCAGAGGAACTTTTCATTACTTTCACGACAACTTTTAAAACTTTCATGATAAAGCTGCATGATATAGGACTATCATTCCAAGAATTATATCCAGTATTGTGGGACTACATTAGCATACTTTGCAAAATATAACTCATTCTAAATCAGATTTCTTTTTCCGCTGGATCATATAATAGTTCTTTTTCTAATTTTAATTATTGTTCAAGTACAGTTTTCTGTCTTTTACTCCCATCTCAGCCTAGCCCCCAGCCCTCCCCACCTCCCTCCCATTTCCACCCCCCCTAGTTTCTGTCCATGTGTCCTTTATACTTGTTCCTGAAAACCCTTTCCTTTTCCCCTGACATTCCCTCCCCTCTCCCCTCTGATCACTGTCAGCCTGTTCTCTATTTCAGTGTCTTTGGTTATATTTTGCTTGTTTGTTTTGTTGTTTAGGTTCCTGTTAAAGGTGAGATCATATGGTATTTGTCTTTCACCTCTTGGCTTATTTCACTCAGCATAAAGCTTTCCAGTTCCATCTATGCTGTTGCAAAGGGTAGGAGCTCCTTCTTTCTTTTGGCTGCACAGTATTCCATTGTGTAAATATACCATAGTTTTTTGATCCACTCATTTACTGATGGGCACCTAAGTTGCTTCCAACACTTGGCTATTGTAAATTGTGCTGCTATGAACATTGGGGTGCATAGGTTCTTTTGAATTGGTGTCTCAGGGTTCTTAGGGTATAATCCTAGCAGTGGAATTGTCAGATACTTTAATTAAGGGACATGTTACCCCTCTTAGCACCCATAATGTTCACTGTTGACTAAAACATGAAGTAAAATAAAGCAAGTGAAACATATCTTAGAATACATTTCTTATTCTGAATTCCTAAATTGAATGATTTGAACTCTCATTTTCGTGCAGAAAATCTGCTCCTCATAAGAACTTGAACAAATTTACAAGGTTATTGTCTTCCTTTAAGGAGCAGAAATGAGCACCTCAATGCATAACCCCAAACCCATTGACCCAAAACTCTCACATTTATAGATTGCATTGTTAGTCTGATGATAAAACACTTTATGATCTTATTACTTAACGGTTTTTATAATTCCTAAAGATACTGTCTACAGCTCAAGGTGCCCTACTTTGGTTTTAATGCTAAATTGTGAATAAGCGGGTCAAATTATCTTCAAAGGCATAAATTGAAATCGGGTCTCTGAAGGCTCATCCCAAAAGGGGTGATGTACGATATTTACTAACTTCAAAAACATATTCTTGAACTTTTTAAAAATAATTATAACAAAATAAACTTTAAATACATCATTCACCATGTGGAAGACCAAAATGTAGTTGGAAATAGTTGAATAATTCAACATTCGGAAGACCTGGTAACAATCAGCCCTGGGACTGGAAGGAGTTTGATTTTGAGTCCAGTTTTACTGGATTTGAATAACATCCACTGACCATGATTTTATTCCCCAGAATATGTTCTGGGTCCTCTTTTCTCTACACTGTGGAAGGGAGTCTACCTCCCAAATCTTAGCTGTATCCAGAACTCTCATCTTGAGTGCTGAAAAGGAGTAGTGAGGGGAGGGAGTACATTAGGCTCTGTAATGCCAACCCAGAGATTCCTTACAGACTCAGCTCACCACGTCAAACCCTTCTGAACTCCCTTAGCTGCCAAATGTTGACCTACCAGGGGTACCCAAACTTTTGGCGTCTCTGGGCCATACTGGAAGAAGAAAGGTTGGCTTGGGCCACACATTAAATACACTGTGACATATAATCACAATAAAAATCTCATGGTTTATGAGTAAAGTTACAGTTTTGTGTTGGGCTGCATTCATAGCCACCCTGGGCTGCATGCAGCCCCCAGGCCTCAGATCGTGCCCCTGAACCTAGATCATTGCCTGCATCTTTCACCTAGCTAAAAAGGCCCTTCCTATGCTGGCTCCTGCTTGGGTTGCCTCACCCTTCTGGGCTCCCTCCACACTCCACTCTGAATGGCTTTCCCTCTCCACAGTCTTCATGTTTGCTTTCGTTCTGTAGGGAATTCCTTTTTCCTTCATTTCTACATTCTCTTCCTCTCTCTTACACACACATACATGCACACACCTCGTTAGCCTAGAAAACTCCCACTCTCTTCAGAGCTCACACAGATACCATTTCTCTAAGAAGCCCTCATAGGCTAGTTTGGCTGCTCTTCTATATGCTTTCCTAGTACCAGAACCATGTGCTTCTGCTTTGGTCTTGTTTATCATTCTGAATTCTAAGCCTGGCCTTTCCTGTTCGTTGTGGGCACTCCTCCCTCACTACTCCCTAATCTATCTGAGGCTAGAGATGAGGACTTGTTCACCCTGGTCTTCCTACCACCTGCCCTAGCATCTGCTACACAGCAACTTCTCAGTAAATATTGGTTGAATGAATGAGCAAACTGAAGCCAGCCTGTGCAAACTCTGTCTGAACTTCTGAAAGGTAGCCGTCCCCCTCTCACCAGGTCATGGCTCCACGGCCAGAGACACACCTTATTTCTGGTTCACCTACCCTCCCCCATCCTTTCAAGGTAAGTCCTGCCGTACTGGGCCATGTTCTGACCACAGTAAGGAGGTTCTCATACAGCAATACAGTGAAGCTTCAGGAGCTAACAGAAATGTGGAGGCTGTGCAGAATGGAGAACACCCCTTTTCGGTGTTTTCATCATTTAAATCTCACTTCAATTGAACAAAAATCTGGGACAGCTTTGTTATACTCCAGTCACCACGTAGTCTACATTTAGAACCTTGTGTAACACACAAAGTACATATACCAACTCTCTTTTCCCTGAATAGAAAGAGCAGGTTATAGTTGCAGTTGAAATCATGCTTCCACTGCAGAGCGCCACAGCACAGTTTGCTGCTCCTTACTCCTCTCACCCCGTGTGAAGAACAAGCATGACTGCAGGGCATTTCCTGAAGCAGCCACTTCACCTTTGAGCATCATCACATATTCCATCCTGCTGCCAATTCGATGCTGAGAAACAGGCCAGTACACCCGTCTACACACTGATGCAGGTGTTGATTTTTCTTCTAAAGAAATATGAACTTGGAATAATCCTGAAGTTTTAACATGCCTAATTAGCTGTAGATTTCTTTGTCTAATTATTGGATATTAACTAAAGAGATAGATTGCTTCTTGCCATTAAAATTTGGTATTGATTAGCAATCCTATAGTGCACTGCATATTACTCTAAGTGGAATTGATGTAGTGAAGTAGAAGCAGAATGGAAAGAGGTTATTCTTGTAATACTTAATTCTTTACTAAGCACTGAGGTTTTTCCTGAGTGGTCAGCTATGGATAAACTGATTTCGTGAGGGATCTCCTGTCATGTGATGTGGAGAACACATTTCCATCTGGTTTTCGTGCACGTGAGCATGGGCTTTTTTGAAAAGAAAAATGTATGTTTACCTAGCCTTTGCCTTTTTTGTTGTAAATTCACTCAGAGGTTCTCATCATTTGCTGTCTGTGACGCCTCTTCCTTAACCACGTGCTTTTCTCTGCCCTCCGCAACAGCCTTCGACTTTCTAGCGGAAGTAGGTATTCAAGAATCTGGATACAGCTGATGAACAATTAAAATCTTGGAGATTTGTTATAAGAGTTTATGGTCTCCCACTTTATGGGATTTTTAAAGAACACTGATGTATCAGTATTTTTTAAATGACTCTAAATAGGCTTCACCTCCCTCCCAAATTGCTAAACTTACTTTGATATTTGTTTTACTTTGCTTTATTTTACTATATATATATTAGGGCGAAAATTTTCTCTTCATTTTGACTCAAACCTTGTAAAGCTGTGGAATTTGCAAGCAAAATAATACAGAAAATGCAACCCTTAAGGCAGATAAATTAGTAATAGTGACAAGAAAAAGAATAATAAGAATAATGCTTTAAATTGTCTACAGTCAAATTCAAGATGTAGAATTGGACAGCGAGGATTTCTATTGATTTTGACATATTTTTTATTGCAGCGCAGTGTTCATTTATGGAGCTATATAAATCTCATAAGAATAATGGAGGAGCACATGTAAACCTGCTCCCTTTCCCCCTTTTGGGTCTCTTCCCTCGGGGACTTAACCCGATGTCAGGAAGCAGCTGTCAGTCATGGGTGGCTGTGTTTAATCATCTATTGTCTCTCACACCAGCCTGCCCCTCTGGAAGCCTGTCCCAGGCGGCCTTTACCAACAGTGAGAAATGAGAGCCACAGTGCTCTCATCAGTGATCATTAGGATGACTACTTTATGTTTGGGGAATTTTTAGATATATTTTAAAACATCTGAATAAGAAAAATTCATCTTTTTTTTTTGGTAGTTAAAACTGTTACCTAGACAAGTCAACCTTTAATGACAGCATTTTTACCCAAGAACAGATGTAAGAATAAACCTCTGGAACTAACCCTTTCAGAATATCCTTATGAATATCCACATGTCTGCATGTGGCTTTTTCTTAAGTCATTGAAATTTCCGTGTGTGTGTGTGCACTCAAGCACGGAGCGGGGCAGGATAAATTCCCTTATCAGAAACTGTTCCCCATTTTCCTTTGCCTGTGAAACAGTTTGTGCAACACACCATAACCCAGTTTATTTCATTAGACAGAAATGATAAAGTTGTAACACTAAATAGGAAAGGGGAAATTGTAACACGAAATAGGATTCGCATTTATATAAACAGGGCTTTGTTACTGTTATAATTACTATTCCTGTTTGCATAACTGCTGCTCTAAGCAGCCCATGTAAAAAAAGCAAAAGTAACGTAATCCATTGTTTTTTTTTTTCCTAGTCTTGCTTACTACTTATTGGAGGTCAATACCTTTCTGATACTAAAACCAAGGATAGCCAATTCTGGGTTACAAAATTTTTAAAGAATGAAATCAAGATGTAAAAATGAAAATTTTAATAATGTGTCATCCTTATTAGGGATGGAAGTGATTCTTCAAATATTTTAAACAAACTTGACAAACTATGAATCTTAGGGATTTCTTTATATCTTTCGTCTTGCTCTTAAAAGAAACTGAAAACAAACAAAACACCAAAAACATTATAAATGCAGGTGTTCCCTCAGTGTAAAGGGAAGTCAAACTGGGAAAAGGACGAACTAAAATAGGTTGCATTGATGTTCGTTCTTTGCCACGTGGGCCCTTCTCTTCACAGGGTAGCAGCTTTAACTGGAGATTTATCTCAACGCAGTCAGAGGTCACAACATCTTTGAACAATACCTACGTCGACCCTATACTCAATGTCATTCCATTTCATTGTTTTCAGACATAAATATAGAGATAGAAGGAACAAGTATTTCATCAAAGGTAAGCCAAGTAGATCAAGTAGGAAAAAGGAACAAACACAGGTGCTTGGAAAATAGGCCCTTTTGTGCCCATTAGACCCCACTCTCAGCTGCAGGAATTGTTCTGTAGTTTATGAAATTAAGGCTGTAAAGAGGAAACTTGAAAATGCAGTGCTAAAGTAACTTAATGCATTTCACTCAGAAATTTTTACCAGTCTCTCATAGCTTTTGGAGATTTAGCTGTGGCACATCATGGAGCAATTTACCTAAATGGAATTTGTACTAATACAAAAATGTGCTTTTTGCTTTTTAATAGCTGGTCGGTAGAGTACCTTGTCTTGCATAAAAGCATGAGTTACCCATTAATTAATTGTGCTAAATACTTATTCTCTCATCATGCCAATATTTAAAGGTTAGTTAATTCATTTAACTAATAAGTACATACAGAACATTCTGTGTGCATGGCTTATGAAGTATTATAAGCACATTCAGAGCAAGGCATTAATTATAAGCTTGACTTGCATAATAGTATACCTACGGTAGGAAGGCCAAGGGAGTAAGGACCCCTTAGGTCCATAGTTCTAATGCAAGCTCTGTCAGTTTGGAGATGTGATGTCTTGAAAAAATCACCTGATTTCTCTAATCTTTGGTTTTATAGAAGAACTGAAATAGACATGAGAGAGGGTTTTCAGGTTCCCACCCTTGCCATTTCTATTTGCCACTTTGTTTTTTGGTGACCTACCTGCTGAGACTTGTGAATTTTGACTAGCCAATAAACAGAAAAGGCTTTTCAGATTACATGTGATCAAAGCCATGACTCCAGAGCAAGGGGCGTGAGAACAGGAGCAATGGCCCTGCTCGGATTTTACTGAAACTGAAAACTGGTACCAAACCCAAAACCACAGGGCTGTGCTCTCTCCCAGAAGTCAGCAAACAACAGCCTTTGGGCCCTAGACCTGCCACACGTCTTTGTACAAACCAGGACCATTTACTCTTTTATACAGTTGAAAAAAGTCAAAAAAAGAATAATATAGCAGTTAGCAAAAGTATGTTTACAGTTGTGATTGTACAAAACCCAGTGTTTTTACTCTTGTGTTATTATTCATCACTGTAGTACTTATTTGTATTTCAACTGTAAACTTACTTTTGCCCACCCCTGTATATCATTGCATGTGAAAACTGTATAAAGTTCAAATTTCAGTGTCCATAAATAAATTTTTATCGGAACATAGCCACACTTGTTTGTTTATATATTATCTGTGGCTATGCTTTCATGCTTATAAAGACAAAGTTGACTAGTTGCTTACAAAGACCATATTTTAAATTAAGACTCCCCAAGACCTGAATTAATTATATTTATAATTTTGATTATCTGTTCATACAGAGCAAGAAGATTATACTAAGAGTTATTTGATTTCTACTATATAGCTTTTTACCAGTTTATCTACTAATTTCTTCTCTACGTACATAATCTCACTCACTTTGTTTCAAGAGCTCAATACATTACAGGTGACAGAGATCACGAATTGTCAAGTGCTACGAGAAGAAGGAAAGGTTCAGAGAGCAGGCAGGGAGCGATGGCCACCATGGTCAGCTGAGAATCAACACTCTGCATGCCAGAACTGCATACGTAAATAAGTAAAATAAGTAAATACAACTGGGAGCCAGTTTTAGTTACCATAAAGAAAGACTTGCTAACAATTAGAGCTGTCCAAGTGGACTTTCTCATGTTATTAATAGAAATATTTAAGCAAAGGATAAACATCATGTCTTCGTGACAGCTTAGAGCAAATTTCTACCATGAATTATATTGAGTAATAGTGTCTAAGGTTTCCTTCATACTTTAAGATTCTGTAATAAATTATTATAAAAAGGCTACTTGAAGCTTTCTTTTAAAATACAGAATCTCAACCAAAATACATTGATTTATTTTTTAATCCCCACTTTATTGTGACCATTGTTAATTCTTAACAAACTATTCTTGCTACTCTAGCTTCAATGTCATTATTGTAGCTCTATTTTTTCCTATAATCAGCATTAGCTTCTTGGCCTCATATCTAGGCATAAGAATGTTATGATAGGTAGATAGACTTAAAATTTTAAAGCTAGAGAAAGCCTTACAAATCACTCAGACTCCAACATTTTGCGAGAATAAAAAAAAATAAGGTTTAGAGAGGCCATGTGAGTTTCCCAAACCCATACTGCATAGAACCCCCTTAAACCCCATTCCTGGGCTATTTCTACTGCACATGCAAACTCCTCCTGCCTATCAAATTTAAAGAAATCTTTCTGCAATATTTTCATTTGAAACATTTAATTCATATCACTACTGTAGGGTCATATTGGATGACCAGAGCATGCACCAAATTGAGCCAAAGTGAATTTTTATAATGCAGTCTAAAAATGTGATTTATTTTAGCAGTTTTTCTTAACACAAAGTCTAAAGATTCTAAAATGGATTTTTTTAAGTTTCTTCTTATATTTTCACTGAGCTGGAAATCAATAAAATCATAATGTTTTCATATAATATATAGATAAAATGTTTTAATTTGTGATAGAATAATTAAATTACTGATTTTATCATTATAACTTATCTTATATTAGCAAAATTGGCAAGTCTGCCTCATTAAGTTGCATTTGCAAGTGTGTTCCTCCTTCTTTCTGGTTTACTAATTTGGAATACGGGAATCATCAGCCTCATGTCAACTTCTCCTGACCTTGTTCGCAGACCACACTGGAGCCAGACAACTACAGTGCCACCACAGAGAACTGGATTAGAACTCAAAAGCTAATAGGCCCTGGCTATGCTAGATCAATATTAGAACTGTAAGGGGCGATTTGAGCATGAGCCCAATGTGCAAATTTCCCTTGACTGACCATGGAGGCACAAATGATAGCCGCAAGTGACTGATGGCAGGGTAAATAGCCAATGAGAGGTTATGTGACAATGCACGAGTCACTCTAGCCTCATGGGCCTTGTTTTTTTCAATCTGTGAACTGACAGGTTTGGACTCTACCATTGTCAAAGATCGCCCAATCTAAACTTATATTAATGAATCCATAATAGCCCCTGGGGTGTACTGATAAAAAAGAAATTATATGGGCAGCTGCCAAACAGCACACATAGCCAAATGGGCTCTCGGATATATCATTATTATTTAATATTCCCCTTCTTTCTAAGGTTTCCAGCCTTGCTCCCAATCACTGGAGAAAATGGAGTATGTTGGGAATAAGCTCGGGATGCCATATGGTGGGACTAAAGAGGAATATGGCTGCTGCTTTCTAAACACACTGGGTGCAGTGGTCTTATAATTTTATGGCTTAATCCTTTGAGAATTTGATAAAAATTGTAAACTTTCCCTTCCAAGAAATTATACAACTGCCCAAATTTTGCTTTAATTCAGAGAGCTCGTGGACTTCTCTGGAGCCATCTTTCTTACCTATGAAATATCCCTGTTTTGATGAGTGGTGGGCTTTTCATATGTGACGGACTTTTCATGGCATTATCGCTGTGTGATAGAGCATGAGCTTGGGAGTTAGACCTCTGAGCTTTCTTTCATAGATCTGTCTGACACTGGGTAAGAGGGTTAATCACTGTGAGTCTCTTTTCACCTATAAAATATGAAGATTTTGCCTTCTTCACAGGATTTGGATTATATGATATAATATTAAATAATAAAAATGCATAACACCACGCTTGATATACATAGTCATTCAACAAATCTATTTTCTAGTTCCTTTCAAAAGTGTGGCCACTTTAAAGTTTAGGATAGCAACTTAAGAAATTTTAGAATGAATAAAGTGTTAAGTGTTAGAAGGTAGAGACCTACTAGCCCATAAAACCCTTAACCCTTAGACCACATAGGTCTGCAACTTGAGATCTTGGAGAACTGGAATAAGGCCTATGGGACATCTTCAGAGTCCCACCAACGTCTCTTTGGTCTATTCGGTAACCTTACCTTCAATGGTCTGGTCTGTCTCCAATGTGAGACTTTATCCAGACCAGGAACCGCCTTGAGCATCAACATCCTGTGTCTTACTCATCAAAACCCATCTATCTTGCACTTTCCACCCCTGATGCCTTACTCCATCCTCAACTAATTTGAGTAAGAGTGGTAATGGTGCATAATAAAATACTCCTTATTATATCTCCAACTTTTTAACTGCTGCCCTCAGTATTTATTACCCAAATAAATGATTAATTCCATGAAATGGCCTAAGGCCTCATTTTTGAATTGCTGTTTGACAAGCAAGTATCTGTGGAAATTCTTAGTTTATACTTTGGGAAAAGAACATGAGGATTGGTCAGAGCCAGGCTCATATTGTCTCAAACATGCCAACAGTTTTAAAGTGCTGTTTATACAAATATTAAGTGCTTATGGATGTAAGTTGTTTTCATCCCTCCTATTTACTTCCTATCCCTCTAAACCATGAGGAAGAGCAACAATGACCAAGAGAAAGTGGGGCAGATTGAAGCAGACTTTCCTCTCATCCTTTTCCATAGTAATAAGAGTAATTCTATTTCAGACCCCCCTAGAGAGTTGAGCAAGTCCACACACCTGATGCATTCCCCCCAGACTGTGGAGAAATGGAAAGCTGCACACACAGGGGCATTGAAGGCTACCTAGAACTTGAGTAGAGTATGAATGCTGAGCCACAGACAGCACACAAGGTCAAAGAACCAGGGGAGGGCAGTCCTACCCCAGTCATTATGGCCGTGATTGAGGAGAGTGGAGATTGGTGAAAAGCTCAGGACTTATATGGGATATAAAAACATAATGTTATATATCTGTACACAGAGAGAAATGATAAAGTTTTATAAATAGATTTTTTTCCTATTTATAAAAGGAGGCCATAGAGACATGTATCATAAGAACTAGAGATGGGAGTAGTAGAGACTACTACTTGGAGACTGCCAAGTTTTTCCAAGAAAGATGTCCGAAACACTAGTGACCTGCAACTCATGCAAAAATACACTGACATGGGTACTGTACAAAAAACACCATATTTTGCCGTGTGTAATGTTCACTTTTTTGCCGAAACTTTTGAGGGAAAAATTAGAATGTGCATTATACATGGGTAGTGCTAATTCCATAGCTATATGAATGTTTTTAATTCTTTTATTTATGTTTATGCCTTAAAAGTATAACTCCAGAAAGCAATAACAATATCAAAATGCAAAATAATACCCTGGAATACAGTAATAAGTTTTGTTGCTAAATAGAAATATGTAAAAATTGAATTAAAAAATTAAAACTGAAGATTTTTTTCCTGAAAGTTTGGGCCAAAAACATGGGGGTGTGCACATTTTACATGAGAGCACATGATATACAGCCAAATACCAGTAATTGTTTTTTTATGCCTGGCTTCTGGTTTCCCTGGCCCTGTCTTTCAGGCTCTCAGGAAATCTAAGGTCCAATGGCGGCTCAGCATGATCAGCTCTTTGGTTGGTTCTCTTTGTTCCTTGGATCTAGCAGTTTGCTTCTTTGCTCAAACTTCTGCCTTAGAAAAATAAATAAATAGATCCAGATCCAATTCTATCTTCTCAGATCTAGAATCTAGAATTTATGTCTGCTAGCCTGAGTCTAGGAAGAAGGCCTCTCCCTTCTCTTCTCTGCATCTTAAGTTCTGCTGTGTCCTCTGGGACTGGTAGCTGCTATGTCCTCCCTCATCTCAATGCCCAGATCCCCACTCTGAACCCAGTGCATTTAGGAGACTCTGTTCTCAATATCATAAGTGAAAATGAATAAACAGAAACCTCATTTTAAATGGAGTCAGGAGAGTAGAAGAGAGAACTTCACACACGTGTTGCTCAATACACACTTCTGTCCCCAATAGGAAGAGAAGAGCAGTACATCTCCAACAGGAAAATGATACTGCATTACTACCTCAGCAAGAGGAAGGAAAGATTCTTCCTTGTCCAGTAGCACCTCAGCCAATAGGAGACTGCTAAACTTAGCCATGGAAAGGTCCCTATACTTTGTTTCCTTCAGTGCCTTCTTCATTTACAACAGCCCCTCCCTGGTCCATAAAAGTTCATGCCTCCCTTTGTTTCTCCGGACTTGCGTGTGGTTCACCAGTAGACCACTTGTCCTGCGTTGTGATTCTTTGTTGTTCCCAAATAAAACCATTTTTTTCTGGACAAATATCTAACTGTCTATTTGTTAAAAGTCAGCACCTGCATATGGTGGAAAAGGACAACTGGTAGATACATCTTATTTCTAGCTGTACATTAGCCTTGGTTCTTTGCAGGTTTTTTTTTTTTTTTTTTTTTTGTCATGGAAAGATTTAAACAACCACACCTAAAGTGTTAACTAACCTTCCTAACACAGCTTTCAGCTTAAGTGTAAATTGATCCCATTTAAAAATAGTGTCAATGGCCTTTCTTACTGAGATTGCTGAATTATTAGTGCAAAAAATCAGTTCATCCTCCTCATTTTTATCGTGTTCATTCTTGTAATTACTAAATGATCCATCAACACACCTTTAGTTATTTGATTATTAGACCAGCTCGTTTTGTGTCACGTTTTGCATTTTGGAGATGTCGTGGCACACAGGACCACACTTGGGGCCCTGGTTGGCATTTTTCTGTGGGGGCAAAGCAAGGAACATGCAGTGAAGAGTGGGAGCCACTGTTCTTCACAGACATGAGAAAACAGGTACCAGAAAGTATATCTGTTAGGCAACTAGATATGCTTTTTTTTGGAAATGGAACAGAATCATCTCCCCACTCTATTTGACTTTAAACTAATATTTGAATACTGAATATGGACAGGTTGCTAACTTGGCCAATTACTTCAATAATTTCAGATAAAGATGTTTTTTGATGCCCTTATGATACATTTTGATCAACAACAAAATGGAGCAAACGTCTTCTCTGAAATATGCTCGCACTTGTCACCTATCAAAAAGATCTTGGTGATATGTCAATGATGCAGAAGAATACTGATGTGAACACTGGCAAATTAGTGTTCTCAAACCTGGATGAGTTTTAACGTTGTTTTCTATTCCTCATAACTTAATGCACTTCTGAGAATTTTTGGAAAAAGAAACCCACACGTTGGATTTTAAAATGAAAAATGACAGTCAGTAATTGTTTTTCTTGCTTCTCTCATGAACAGACTTGACGTATACAGTTAACTAATGCTTTTCCATTTAACTTGATTTAAAAAGTTATAAAAGAGCAAAATATGAAATCATTTATTTTCCAAACTAACTTTTAATCATGTGTAAGTTCAAAATCTAACTAATTGCTCCATGATTTTTAAACCTTATCTCTGAATTGAAGCATTTTCCCTTTAAGCAAAGTTAGGGCATCAGCAATCATGACAGAAGAGAGATTTCAGGCAAGTAAACTCACTGATGCCTGAGAAATTAAACTATTTGTTTTTCCAACATAGTGCTGATGCCATGTCTCATCTGGCTTTCTGCCTTTGAGACTGGCATTCTCAGCAATAAGGCAGAGCCCAAAGATGAAGTAAAATAGGTTTTCATCTGTAATGCATCCTCAGGTTAAAAATCAGAAAGTTTCTAGTGAGCTTTAGAAACCACAAGATGAGAATACTTATTTCTAATTTTTTATTAATGTCAGGATGATATTGAAAATATCATCTACTCACTGATCTCAGCACATCGACACTGCCAGTCCTATAATATTTTCCTACATGGCTATCTTTTCAGTTATCCATGATAATATGAAACGTTCACTCCCTTCCCGTCATCACATCCCAAACTCTATCTAAATGAATGACATTCCTTCTTTCTTCAAAAAGAAAATAAAATTATCTTTGTCTTAAACACTTTCCTGTATAATGATTCTTTTACATCAGTAATTAAATATGATTAAGCCCTGCATATCAGTGGGGAGGGAGTGAAACAAGTAGGGTACGACTAAGATTTCTAGATATGGCAACTAGTAGTTGTAAATGTCATTAAATGAGAGAACAGAAGATAGAAAGCAAATCTTAAAGTGAAATGAAAGTGACAAGTTCAGATTGGGATCCTGAGTTTAGTGAACATATCTGTCAAGCAATTGGATATTCAACCTATTTGCTGAGAATGGAACTAAGTTGCAATGTAGGTGCCATTGACATGTAAATGGTAGTTCATCCTTAAGACTGAAAGAGAAAACTTAGGGAATGCACATACAATGAGAGTAAAATGAACCAGAGATGGAATCCTTAAATGTACCAAGAATGGGTATATAGGGAAGAGATACCCTCTTCCCTAGAGGTTAGAAGATACCTCAGAAAGGACAGAAGAGGACAGGAGAGAAAGTGTCGTGAAAGTCAAGGAGTAGAGGGAATAAGTGATCAAATGTGTTAACTGTGTCTCTTATGACCAGCATTGAAAACTGATCATTAGATTTGGTTTGTAGTATATTGGTTACCTAGGCCACCATAGTCAAGAAGAGTTGATCCTTTTGCTAGAACCCACTCTGTCTTGCTTTTTTGAAAAACTGTCTCCTTGAGGTTTTCCCATCATTCCCCTGCAAGTCATCTTCTCTATTCTGGATCATAGCCATCGAACTGAGCTGGTATCTCTGAATTTGACCCAGACTCTCCCTCTGCAACTACCTAATCTCTCTGCTCCGAACTCACAGCCACACTTCAACAAAGAAAGCATTCTACACCTGCCATTTGGAAGCCAATTCACTCCTTATACTCCAGGTTGACTTCTGCACCATTTCCACTCCAATCCAGCTTTTTATTGAACTACTTTGATATAAAGGTTGCCTGTGACCTTCAAGAAGCTAACAACACAGACATTATTTGAGGTTCCTCAGTAGAATAGCGTACCATCAACCACGTTCTCCATGTCGATACTTTTCTGTGTTATGACACCATTCTTTTGGCATCCTTCCTACCTTACCAATGGTTCTCTCCTTTTTTCTTTTGCTGGTTTCTCTTCCTCTGCCCAACTTTTCAAAGTTAGATTTTCCCAGATTTTGTGCTGGACTCATTTCTCCTTGTTTTCTAAACTCTCCTCATAGGTGATCTTATCTGTTACTGGACTTTGCGTTCCACCTATAAGGTGCAACTGTGAGAGAGATACAAAATGCAACACAAATAATGCCCCTTTTATTACAAAATCGTAAGCATGTAATTCTGTAACATAACAATATCACACCACACTGAAGCACACCATATGACATTTTCAGTGAAATGTTCAAATTAAAACTAAATTATTTTACCCATATTATTACCCTACCAACCACACTCACACAGGCCTTACTTCTGCCACACCCTGTGTATTACCAGTCCAAGGTTTTCATACAACATCTGACATACAGATACCCACTGAATGGAATAAACACATAAAACTCTTATAGATCTGTAGTAAAACGAAGGAAAAAGAAATACCACATTAGGAAACTGAGAGGACAGGAAAAGGTGAAAATGGCCAGTAAGTTCATGAAACTATGTTCAACATCACTGGTAATAAAAATCAAATTAAAACTAAACTAAATTAAGTTAAAACTAAATTCCACTGATCAAGATGAAAAGAATTATAAAACATATACTGAGCAATGTTGAAGAAATGGGCATTTTCATATTAATATTGGCAGGGAAATAACATGGTACATCCAGAAGTACAGTTTTCAAATACATATCCAAAGATTACACACATCCTTCAATACACATTACCACTTCCAGAAATGCATACTGAACCAAGCCCATAAATGTATGATATGCAGACAATGATTTCCATCATAGAGTTTATAAGAGCAAAGGTCTGGACGTGACCTAAATGTTAGTCAATAAAGAATAAGTCAAATAAGTCATATATTATCTATGTATGAGTGTATCTTGCCTATAATAACGCATTTTATCTTTATATTTAGAACAAGAGAAATAATGTTATGCCAAAAAAGCAGTTTCTAAAATAATATTCATATTGTTATCCTTCTAAAAAGTATTTGTTGAGACATGCCTAGGAAAGAGCCTGGATGAGACGCAGCACAAGGTTGACAGTGAGCCTCTTGAATTCTGTTATTATGAGAACTCTTCTGATTCTCTTTTAACTTTATGTATTTTATATTCTTTCATTATAACCACGTTATTAGCTTTTATCTTCTTAATTATAAAAATCTATCTCCCTGCAAATTAATATAGGTGTTACCTTTCAGTTTTTAATTACTTTCTTTCAATTTTGGCTTTAAGAGTCATAATTAACATATAAAATTATAAAATACTTAAAGTGTATATTGTGGTGATTTGATATACATGTATATTGTAAAATGACTCCTCCCATCTATTTAATTAATATGGCCATTACCTCACATATTTAGCCTTCTGTTTTTTGGTGGGAACATTCTACTCTCTTACAAACATAATTATAGAATACAGCACTGTCGACTATATGCACCATGTTTCACGTTAGATCCTCAGACCTTAGGTACTTTACTCAGGAAAGCTTGTACCCTTCCATCAACTGCTCCCTGTGTCTTGCACTCCCCAGACCTTGGCAGCCACTCTTTGTTTCTATAAATTCGACTTTTTATTTTTATTTGTTAGATTCCACATATAAGTGACACCATGCATTTTTTGTCTTTCTCTGCCTGGCTTATTTCACTTAGTGAGTTACTGTTGACACTTGATGACTATGGGACTATAGGATGGGGGAATGAATCTCTCTCCATAATCCATTTTCTCTCATGACCAATGTTGAAAGGAGCCTCGTGATGCTGTGCCCCACCCTCCTTTAGTTTTTCCCTAGAGTGACTAGGTGCCGCGACAGTGTGGCCCATGAACACGCGTATGAAACACCTAAACACTACTTCATTTGAGAATGATTATCAGCAAGCTTTTTCTCTTCATTTTCTGTTAGAAACCAGTGATAGAAACATTAAAGGAAATGAGATTCCATCTAACACAAGGTTGATGGAAAGCCACCTGAAAATAACAAATTTCAAAGCTTTGAAGATTAGGAGATATGTTAGAAGTTCAAATAGCTTTTTTTTCTTATCAGGAGAATTGAATAATTCACTGTTTAGCCAGCTAGAGTTTTTTTATTTACTTCATTTAATGAGGAAAGATAGTGTATAAAATAAGCATTCAAAGCATAGTGGAAATCTATTTCCTAGGGATTTTTATCTGTTTTTGAATATTAGCACGTAGGTTATATTTGTCTGCATGAAAATAGCTAATAAAAATCTTGAAGTAATTTTTGTCTGATAAGCCCAGAGTCCTAAAATAAAATATAACTCAAATAATTATTAAATGCTTACCTACCAGAAAAAAAAATTCATTGTTTGAATATTTTGTAAAAGTCTCAGTCACCTAGAGTCCAACAGAATTGTTCACTCCTCCACCCCTTATTTCCAGAATTACACTGATGATAATTAAAAGAAAGTAAACTTACATAGGGAATTTACTGAAAACAATAGCAACCTTATCCCATTATATGTTCATTTTGATCTCCTACACTATCTACATTTTCAGGAATACCACTAAAAATATTCTGGTTATATTCGTAGCCATAGTAAAATCTTCAATTATCAAAGAAAAAATTATTTATATTTAATTCCAAGGGAGAAAGGTGTTCTTGCTAGCATTTCTTCAACAAAAAACTTATTCAACAAAGAGAGCTTCCTAAGTCACAGTCAATTAAACTGAAAATAGAGGGTGGGGCAAAAGTAGGTTTACAGTTGTTTGTATGGAAAATAATATAATGCCATAATTAATCATAATACAAGAATCAACTCCATGTTTCTGGACTCACAACTGTAAACCTGCTTTTGCCCCAACCGTGTATTTCCTCCATGCTGTGTTTACAGTGTAAAAATTTCTAAACTCTACTCTTTTCTCTTTCTCTTCAGATTAGTGCAAAGGTCAGCTTCAGTCTGTTGCTGTAGATTATTGCCACTCTTTTTAATACTCAGAGAAAATGGAAACTATCAAGTCTATACTCAACCAGCTACCCTCTCAACCATCTAAACTTACCTTTCTGCCTGTCCCTTCAGAAAGAGACTCCTGCCCATGATGAATCCCTCTGCTTGTATGATTACCCCAGCCCCTACCACACTCCCTATCACAACATCCCATTGGGTAGTCCTCTTCTTTGTCCATAGTGTTTCTTCTCAACAATAGTTGCTCTTTTTCAACAATCTCCTTTCTCCTACCCAGTAACTGAGTTTTACACATCCTGAAAAATAATCTTCCCTCAATCCTATTTTCAACTAACTACCCCTATCTCCCTCATTCCATTTACTGCCCGAATTCTTGTGTGAGTGTCTACATTGTTGCACACTTCTCCTCCCAGGCATATTCACACCATTGAATTCTAGCTTCTGTCCTCCCAGTCACTGACCTGCTCAAGTAGCTAGTCACTGTTGTTATGATTATTATAACAATGGCTGTGCAGCCTCCATTGTGTGCCTCAAATCCATCTCACACAAAGTGAACATTCTAAAACATTAATGAGATCATGTCCCATGTCTGCAGAATAAACTTCAGATTCCCTAAATTGGTGCAGGATCTGACTTATCATTCTTCTCCATCTTCATCTTTTGCCATTCCTCACTCCAGCCAAAGGAACCACTTTTGGTTCCTTGAACAAATCGTGTCCCCTCACCTGTGTCCCTTTGCAGGTGCTGGTCCTGTTGCCTGGAACAGCTGCCTTCCCCAGAACAACCCACAAAGCATGGCGCAGAGTATTCTTTTCTACCTCTTAAATTAAAATAATCTAGAGTGTTCTCACCTAGATTACTCCAAACCTGGAAACAACCGTGATGGCTATAGCTGCTGGGATCCTGGGATCTGTTTTCTGTACCTGCCCCCTGCAAACCTAAAACTTCCAGTTATGATATCCTGAAATTTCTATGAAAAACCTGTTGGTACATTTTGATATTTTGATTATATATAAAAATAGTAAGAATATCTTACTATTAAAAGAACTTGAACTTTAAGAAAAGGCTTTAAAATGATCATTATTTTAGGCATATTTCCTATAAGTAAACAGAAGAGAATTTTAGTGATTTCATAATTTACCCAGTAATTTTCATAATATTAATCTCTGGGGAAATGTGTATTAAACATTAGTTTCATAAGATCTCAAAGTTCCTAAAATTTCTTTACTTTAGCCATGTTAATTGAAATTGTATAGTTTGATACATTAGAATAGGAGACACAAGCTTTGTGGCCAAAAAATAGTCAACTTTGTAATTCCCTCTACTTTCTTTAATGAGAAAAACATGTGGTATCAATGTTATTAGGGTTTTTAGTAAAAATAAACAGTTCAACAAGCATTAGTTATTTTTGTCACATAAACTCTCATAATTTACCTATATGTGGCACTTTGGATTATTAATTAGGCTGTGTTCTTAAATGTGTGATAAACAACTTTACTTGTTGATAACTTATTTTTATACTTTTATCATGACATATCACTAGCATAATTAAAAACTAAATAAGAGATTCCACTGTGAAAAAATAAAAACTATTGATAGATTTTTATTGCCATCAGTTGCTTTTTGTTAATTATTAATTTAGCTTGTTTCTGAGATGCTTAGAGAAGCCTGTGCAGAATGATGCTCTAAATCATTCTTCAGACATATGTGTATGTCCATATCCATATCCATATCCATATCTGTATCTATATCTGTATCTATATACCTATATCATCTATATCTATATGTCTATATCTGTATCCTCTATATCTATATGTATGTCTATATCTGTATCTATATCCTTATCTACATCATCTATATCTGTATCTATGTCTATATGTGTATCTATATCTATATTATCCATATCTGTGGGGGGGCTCCACCTGCAGGGCCCCCCTGGGTGCCACGGATGAGAATAAGTCTACCAAGACTTGATCTGCTTGGGGAGGAAAGGTGGCTAATCTCTCAAAGGAGAAGGGCCAAGAGCCTTTTCCTCAATGGGCTTTTATTGGGTTCATTTTGCACAGGAATACAGGTAAAGCTCATTAATCATTCTCAGGCAATAAGGATCAAATAATAGATAACAAAGAACTCGGAGGGCCTATTTTGAATCCGGGTCAAATAGCTAAAGAGCCATAAAACTTCAATGAAAAAATTCACTTCTTGCTTGGACTCTTATCATTTAATTGAGAACATTCTAAACAAAGCAGGTTTCACAAGATTTTACATATTCTTTCTTAGGCCTGCTTGCCCTAGGCAACCCGCCCTTTCTAGCAGAGTGGTATCCACCACCAGCATTATTTCAGGCTTAAGGCTTTGTCTCAGGCTTAAGTCAGGCAGGGGTAGTAAGGTAGCCAAGAGATTAGGAGACTTCTCTCAGACAGAATGAGGACTCAGGCTATGTCAAAGCCGAGGGATTAGGGTCCATCGCCCCCTTTTGCTATAGCCCCCCAAGTCCTTCCTTGGGGCCTCCATGCGATCATGCCTGTCTTAGGTCATTCCCCCCTTGGGGAATCTTACCAATGATTGGCTAACTGATCAAGCATTGGGGGCCAGTTATGGATGAAGTAAAAGGAGCAGAAGCAGCCCTCCTGCCAGAGAGATAAGCTTTGTCTTCTTAGTGGCTTACGGTCTGAAGGTCGCTCACCCAGCCTTAGCCATGGTTGGGGGAGGGGCAGCAGTTACAGCTTCTGAAACTAACCAGGCAGGCAAGTTCCCAACACATATTTATGTCTATGTCTATATCTGTATCTGTATCGATGTATTTAGGGATTCCAGCAAAAAGTCTAAGAATCTTAGTGACATACATTCTAATAAATGAAGATGATCACACTGAGGTATTACATTGACTTTTTACCTGGAGTGTTTAACACTTAACCACTAAAGTGTTATTTCTGTAGAAGAACCACTTAGTTTCAAAAGAGGATCCATTTCACATAAGTCACGCAAGAGATTTTAATTGAATTCCTGCTACATGCAAACCAGAATGATCTGTGGAGGCACAGAACATCGAGAGAAACGGTCCCAACTCATGCAGTTATAGTCTGGAAGGGGGTGAGGAAGGGAGGACAGGATGTCCTGCAGACAGGACCATAATGTCACATAAGTATTAAAATAATTATATAAATAATAATTAAGTTTAGTATACACAAGTAGAGACGGATGGAAAGGCAACAGTGTTATCAATTGAAAACACAAAAACTTCTTCCCCAGAATCTTCTGTAAAATGATTATGTGCTCGTGTTTTTACTGGTTATAAGAAATGATTTCCATCTTACCTAGAAATGGTTGCAAATTGGTCAATAATATGTAATAGTTGATCTATGAAGGTTATTGAGGAGGATTTGGGAAAACTAAAGCTAATGTGAAGGCTCCAATCAATAATAACAACAATAATATCAATAGCTAACACTAACCTAACTACTGGCCAGGCACTGTGATGCGGCCCATGCATGGGTCATACAACGGGAAAATACTTTTACCCTCTCCAGATGAGAAGCTGCGCCATAAAGGAGTAAAGTTCTTTGCCCAAAGCCTCGGTATAAATATTTGTTTCCCACATCATCTGTACTTTCAACCTCTTATCTTTATTAGCTTTATTGTCTCAATGATTTCAAATAGCCAGGACCTAGCAGCAATTCAGTTGGAGGCAGAAAACCATATCAAATACAAATCAACATGGGTAGAATGGATCAGAGCTAGGAAGATCAAAAGTAAGGACTCTAGGCATTGAGAGGAGTAGAGAGAGAGGTCAGGGCAGACAACAGCTTTTCAACTGGGAGAAAATTGCCTGCCAGCAAGGATGTGGAGCCAGGGCAAGAGACTGAGTAAAAGGGTTTTAATTACTACAGGCATGGGAGCACTAAGGAGGGGTGCCATACCTCCAGTTGCTCCAGGAGCTAAAGCCCGAGGACAAGACACTGTAGCTCGCTCCAGACCATCAATGCCCACAGTTCTCAACTGTCTTGTTGATAACTTATTTAAAAGAATATAAAGAATGGTCTCAACACCTTCCCCATGCCCATTCTTCCTTGTATCTCCTTTGTCCCCAAGGTGTTGAGCAGCATTGGGCTGCCCAGCTGGGATTTATCACTGTGCTGCTAATCTTGCTCCTGCTGGTGGTGTGGCGCTGATAGTTTAAGTGAAAAATTTTTTTAATCTAAATTCAAATTTCTATGAGAACTGGTTGGGATGCAGGATCCCAGAAGAGAATCCTTAGTCTTTTTTTTTTTTTTAAAGATTTTATTTATTTATTTTTAGAGGGGAAGGGAAGGAGAGAGGGAGAGAAACATCAATGTATGGTTGCCTCTCGTGCGTCCCCTGCTGGGAACTGGCCTGCAACCCAGGCATGTGCCCTGACTGGGGATTGAACCGCGATCCTTTGGATCGCAGGCCTGCGCTCAATCCACCGAGCTACACCAGCGAGAATCCTTAGTCTTTAAGATCTGAAACAGCAGAGGGATCTCCATGCACTCCCCACAAGGTCAGATGAGCTCTCAAAATGAGGGTACAGGAGGTGAAAGCATCACCCCAGACACCATCGTTTATTTGTAAACAGATTAAGGAAATAAGGAAAGGTGGTGGGAAGCCTCAGCATTTAGTAGTTCAGTTGCTAAATTAACTGGAAGATAGATTCAAGAACATTTGGATTTGGATTTGAAATCTATAACATTAAAAAGAGATTCATATATGAGACATATACAAATGAAAGGATTACAGATAGGCAGAACTATGGACAAAAGTTAATGAGTGTCCAGGACCTTGATAACAAAAATACAAGTTTGCCTCAACCAGGGTATTTTTGTAAGTTTCCTGTTCTAATCAGTCCATGCGTTTTGTTAGCCTGTTACTTGGCCAGAGCAGAGGCAAATGAGTCAGCCTGTGAACCCAGACTGCCTGGGTTCCAATCTGGCCTCTGCTCCTTACAAACTATGAGTAAGTTTGGGTAACCTACTAAACTTTTCTGAGTCTCAGTGTCCTCATCTATAAAAAGGGATGATAATAATAATACCTACATCATAGAGCTATTATATGGATTAAATGAGTTATTTGTCAAGTTATTAGACTAGTGCCTAGAATTTGATCCATACCTCAGATGTTTAGTTTTTGTTTTGTTTTGTTTTTCAAAAAACTCCCTATTTTCCTAAATTAAAAGCCTGGTATATGCCTGACTCCTGTCTTTCCTCAGTCCACTCCTCCATTCAACAAGCACTGTCAGTTCCTCCTCCTGAGCAGAACTTGACACCATCAACACTCAACCTGCGCTCTCCTGGACCGCAGCATTAGTCTTCTCACCCGGCCTTGGCCCCTCAGGCTAGCCCCCTGTTGATATGAATCTCAATGACAAACTCTCGTGTGCAGTAAAGATTGCACTATTTCCCATGGCCAAATCTAATCACTATTTTGAAACTGCACTGAACCTGCCAGGGCCTTCCACAGTGTCTAGTTTATCCCGTGGGGCAGGGACAAATGAGAACCCAGTCACTGGTCCACACTGGTGCCCAGGAGGCATCCACCAGCCGGTGTGCTTTGCTCTGCAGGCTGTGGGCCTTGGCTCTCTGGGTGCAGAAATCTTTCCCAGGCTGCCTGGTCTCATCCATTTCCCTGCAGGACTCAGTCATTTTCTTCCTGGGGTGTTGCCTCTTCTCCAGGCAGCCTTTCAAAGGGACCTGTTTTCCATGAGACTGAGCTAAAATGTTCTCATCTCACACTCAGTTTCTCCTCTCTCCCTTCTTCTCTCCTTCTCTTCTCTCAGGCCTCTCTCCTACTTGCCCAGGGGACAGCCCTCCTTTGCTTTGCATTCCCATCCAAACCATTTTCCCTGTACCTCCACATTCTCTTCCTGTGACCTCTCTCACACACACACACTCTCTAAATTGTCCTAAGGCAATTTGGGATCAGAAAAGCCAGAGAGAATGGATTCTATTTTTTACCTGGCCATATTCTCCCCCCAAGGCAGTGAGCTGAAAGTCTGCTGTCAGCTTAAATGGAGAAAAGGGAAAAGAATTACAGGGGGGAAAATTGGTTAACATCTGAAATACTGTCTCACCACACATTCAATATATAGAAGCCAAGTAGACTGGCTGCAAGACCTAAAACACTAATGGAATCACACCACTCCCATTGAAACATTTCCAGTGGCTTCTAATTGTGTTGAGTGTCATATCCAAACTTCAGACCCAGTGGACAAGTTTAGACCCGTTGGCATAAACCTCAGCCTTCTCCAGTCTCCTTCCCTGTTACTCCCTCCCTCTTCCCCAGTATTGAGCCACATTAAATCTCTCTCCTGTGTGAGAAGAGATATGCTGGCCTCTCAGATTTAAACTATAATGTTTGGTAGTATTTGCACTTCAGATTCCCCCACTCCACCAAAGGCAAAACAAAAACCCAGGAGGAAGCAACTGTTCTCTAGATCTGTTGATCAACCCAGAGTACATGTAGCTGCTGAGCACCTGAAGTGCAACTAGTCTGAACTGAGATGTGCTGTAATTTCAGATTTCTAAGACCAAAATTTGTATCAACAATATATAAATATATCATTAACAACTTTTTAGACAGACCACATGTTAAAGTAATATTTTGGGCACATTGGGTTAAATAAAATAGATGATTAAAATATTTTTCACCTGTTTCTTTTTACTTTTTTAAATGTGTATACTACAAAATTTGAAATTGCAGAAGGGGCTTGCTTGCCTTATATTTCTACTGAATCTGCTCTAGATTGTGACATGAATGATGAACAACCTAAATCATGAAAGCTTAGCAGGAAAGGAGATTCTGCACCCATCACATCCTCTGCAGACTCAAAGATGATGGTGCATTAATGCAAGATTCCATGAGATCAGCCTTCAGTTGGAGTGACTTTACATGGAGATTACAGTTTCCAAAAGACAGCATTCCTTACCATTTCTAAATACATTTTGCTCACAGGCCCATAACATTCTCAAGTTTGATTAAGATAACCTAGGTATCCCTGCAATTATCCTTAAATAATATAATTTTCTCTTGCAATCATCTAGAACCTACACGCATCCCCCTCAGCAGACGTTCAAGAAACTCTTAAGCAATTAGTGATAACTCCCCATTGACTCCCATGAATTCTGTGTTCCCAGGGCCCCAACATACAGCATGCCTTCTGTGGGTCACCGTAATTTCACACTCAGACAATCAGCTGAGGAACAGGGCCACCTTAACCTGTGGTTAATGAAAAATCCTCAGTGGGCTGAATTTGTACAAAATTGAATCAGTGCATTAACTCTCAAACCTCTGCAGGTTGAGTAAGAGGCAGACACTTAAGCAATAATCTACACAAAGGCATAGAGAGACTCAGAGTGTGAGAGCAGGAATGGATTTTTCAGGGCAATCTCAGCAGCTCTCTTGTTTTACAAATAATGGAAGTAAGAGCCAGAGTGGTTAAATGAATTAGCGGTCAGAAGCAAGACTAGAGTCAGAACCCACGATTCCTACTCATTCAGTCTACAAGTATTTTCTGAGCTACTACTGACTTGTGCTAGGTCCTTTTCAGGTATGTACTCATCTGGTATAACATGAAACCCAATGAAAAGTTGGTTTAAAAATTAAAGGACATTTATTTTTACTAACTGAGAAATCTGGCAGGCTTCAGGCAGCTCTTGACCAGTACTCAAATGAATTCATGAGAATGAATCAATGTCTCTAGCTCTCAGTGCCACCTCAGTGTTGGCTCTGTTCTTGCCTGCCTTCTCCACGGTTGTCACATATGACAATTCAGCAGCAGTTATGTGCTTTCAGGTGAGAACCTAGCACGAGAGTCCACTTTGCTCTTAAGATAAAAATAATAAAAAGCAAACAAACATAGTCAGTTGGGATTGAATCTTGTAGCTGATTATGTAAGTTGGGTCAAGTATTCACCCTGAATCAGTGTGGCCTCGAAATGGGGTGTGCGGACTGTCTTCAGACAAGTGGGGCCACTCAGAGCCAAGAATGGTGTCAAATTACCCAAAATACATGCTAGGGCTTTTAAGGTACTGTGAAGATGGGGAAATGGGAAAACAAATTCCGGAAAGCAGCAAAAGATCTAAGCAATCTTTTCTTCAAGTCCTCACCATTGAGTTTTCCATTAACCTAATTGTTTTTACACTCTGCTGCACACAGCCCTAAGAGTTCCCTAGCTGTACCTCAGGGTTTGGGGGTATCTGCGACACTAGAGCCCTCAGCCCCTTACTTCTGACTTCACACAGAGCTAGTCCTCTTCTGTCTGTTCTACACATGGGGGTTCTGTATGAGATTTCATTTGAAGGAAGTGCTACACTGCTGAAATGCAGTTTTAAAACCACTCTCCATGTTAATGTTACTGCAGTGGTAAAGTTATCTGTATTTTATACCTTTTTTACATTACTTTTTCTGTTTTTTTTAATTCACATTTTATTTATGTTGAAGTAAACTATACAAAACTGACTTTCTTCACCCAAAATAACAGTAATATTTTCTGTATTATTCCTAGACAACCACAAAACACATTTTTGTAGGTTTTCCAGGATTTGCTTATAAATCAAGATGAGGCAGTACATATAGTCATGGGAAAAGAATAAAACAAACAAATCAGTTGTCAGTCTCCATGGCCTCCAATCCTTCCTGCACCGTAAAACAGAAATGTTCGACATGCATCTGCAGAAAAGCTCATGAAGCTACAGGCTCAGAGGAGGAATGTCAACAGCAGCAACCAAATACGCAACAACAATGGCAGGTTCCTCCGCTGTCTTTAACTGTAACTTGTTCCTTTTATCATTGAATAAAGGCAAAGTCTACACCAAAATCCTTGTTTGGCAAACTCATGTTTCTCTCACTTCTGGTAATTCCCTTAACTGTCCATTACAGATTTTTAATACTCTACTTAAAACTCTTGTTATTCAAAGGTTAGTCATAAGCTTCTCTGTAAGATTTTATAAAATGTAGTCTTTCCTCCCACACCTCCTAGAAATGTATTTCTTCAAAGACCTGATAACTCAATACCCAGCAACTGGATCCACAGTGATAATAAATGTTATGTCTAAGTGACTTAACTAAAACAATTCCAAAGTGCCATGAACAGAGATCATGCAGACATGTGTAATATGGTGCTTTGAAAGCTATCTTCTATAAGAACAGGTCATTCTCCAAAGTGTGAGAGTTCAAATGGGCCATTTAAACAGGCTAATGGGCAGTACTTTTTCTTTGATTCAAGAATGTCTCTTTTGCCATAGTGCTTCTTCCAGTGCTAATTGAATGGAATCAGAATGTCATGAAGGTCTCTCTTGGAACTTAGGACCTGTGGGGTCCCCCCCCCCACCGCCACAGATGAGAATAAGTCTACCAAGACATCATCTGCTTATGGAGGAAAGGTGGAGGATCTCTTAAAGGAGAAGGGGCAAGAGCCTTTTCCTCAATGGGCTTTTATTACATTCGTTTTGCATGGAAATACAGGTAAAGCTTATTAATCATTATCAGGAAGTAAGGATCAAGCAATAGATAACATACAAAGAACTCTGAGGACCTATTTTGAGTCAGGGTCAAATAGCTAAAGGGCTATAAAACTTTGAGGAACAAACTTCTTGCTTGGACCCTTATCATTTAAATGAGAGCATTCTAAACAAAGCAGGTTTCACAGGATTTTACATATTTTTTCTTAGGCCTGATCACCCTGGGGAACCCCCCCTTTCTGGCACAGGGCTGCACCACCCTCTGTCATTGTTTGAGGCTTAAGTCAGGCAGGGGAGGTAGGGCAGCCAAGGGATTAGGAAACTTTTTGAAGACAGAATGCAGACTGAGGCTCTGTCAAAGCCGAGGGGCGAGGATCCATCACCCCATTTTTCTGTAGCCCCCCAAGTCCTTCCCTAGGGCCTCCCTGTGATCCTGCCTGTCAGGTCATTCCCCCCTTGGGAAATCGTACCTGTCATTGGCTAACGGGTCAAGTATTGGGGGCCAGTTATGGAAAAAGGAGCAGAAGCGGCACTCCTGCCAGGGCGATAAGCTTTGTCTCCTTAGTGGCTAATGGTCCAAAGGTTGCTCTCTCAGCCTTAACCACATGGCGGGGGGTCAGGAGGGTTGGGGTTACAGCTTCTGAAACCAGGCAGGGCAGTTCCCAACAAGGTCCTAGTGCTGAAAATTCCATTTTCACAGGCTCATTTCTCATGCTTCTGATACTTTGCTGATAGTAATCACTTCATAGATATTTTTCCTGTTCCCTGCTCCATTTACTCACTCAAAACACTTGAGAAAGGTTTCTACCTTTCTAACATTTCTAAACACTCAACTTTCAGGTCAAAAGTATGCAACTGAAATTCTTCTTTGATGAATGAATCTGCTTATGAATTCCACTAGGCAGGTAGAATATGACTGTCCCTCCAATAATCCAATAATCCATTCGCTTACCTGGGAGGAAGTTAGACCTTATAGCTTGAAAATTAACACTGAAATTAATAAAAGGCCAAAAACTTGAATCCAAGAGAGAACAAAATTTCCCTTACTTCATTCATGTTGGTGATATTTTTGTTATGGTCATGCACTTGGTGAATTCTTCTCTTTCTCTAATAAATCTTTACCTCCTTCATATTCTCATCAATGACATGTAAAATCTAAATCACTGTTAGCTCTGAAAGGACTCAAATCTTAACAGTGTATTTATTTGTATTTAGTTTACTTCTGTCCCATTCATCATAATGATGCATTTGGCCCCCAAAAATTTATTCTCAAAAAAACACTTTTTGAGAAGCATTTAGAGGATTCAAAATATTTCCTAAAACTCAGCCTTAAAAATAAGTAATATTCATATTATAAGTTTTTGTGGACGGCACTTTCGTATAAATGGTATTATTTCCTCACTTTAAAAATTGAATAAGGATCATGACAACAGATAAAGATATGCAAATATTTTAGATTCATATTGATTTATTTCTACATTATTTATTTTTGTTTTTTTACCATATTTGGTGCAACATCTTTCTTCAAGTTCTTTGGAAGTATACTCCATGGGAAACTTTTGTGCATGGGATTTGGGGAGGTGTTTGGGAACGATAGCTGCAAGGAGGTGAGGGAAGCAGGATTGGACAGAGGGAGAGGTTCATCTATGAGCTGTTACGGTGAAAACCCCAGATTATCATGGGAGCTCTTAACCCAGCTGAGTCTTCAGAATTGTCCTAAATCCAGGCAAGGGTCCTGGCCTTTGTTTGTCACATTGACCAATCATTGGGTACAAACTACTCCTGGGGAGGGGATGTACCTTAGGTAAGGCAGTTCCCTTCAGCCAAGGGCAATACCAGAAGAGGGTCACAGCTGTGGGTTATCTGCAGCAACACTCATAAGGTACTTCAGTCTGAAGGGGGTTATCCACTCTATTACAGTGCCCTCCCTCTCCCCCTCCCCCTCACCACCAAAAATGAACTTTAAGGGAAAGAACAAGTTATTTATCTGAGCAGTGCCAAGGATCTCTGCTCTGTTCCACACCTTGTCTGCCACTCAAACAAATTATTTCTTGAAACTTGGAATGCATGAGTGAATAAAGTAAAAGATTTTTGTTGATACAATGGAAGTACAAGTAACAGATGGTTGATGAATAGAAAAAAAAAAGTCAGTGGTTCCCCTGGGCCCAAAAGGTCAATTATTGATTACAATGTAGGAACTAAAAGAAAATTAATTTAAAAAAAGCATAGACACAGGCAATGAATTTCTAGAAGCTGACTTTTTTAGAATGTAATACATTTCTTAAGTAGGGAGAAAGGAGAGGGAATCACAAGGAAATTATTTCATGTAGTTCATTGATTAAATGAACTAGTCTTGGCAAGACTCTAAAAAAAACGGGCAACACTTTTTTTCAGCAGGGCCCACAGAAAGTATCACAAATGGCCTCACATAGCACATATATGAAAAACATTAAAAAACAAATCTGGGTTGACACAAGGTAGAATAAATAACAACTTCAGCCTAAAGATTTTGCTTTGGAACTGAATCAGCTGTAATATACTACAGGCAATCCTTGCTTTGCACAGTACCATGTTAACAGAAACCCATGCATATTGAAGCCATGGAAAGTGAGGACTATCTTATTAACTTTTTTCCAATTATTGTGACTTTATTTTTTTACAGATTTTCAGTTTTTGGGAAATTATTCAATTGAGTGATTAGACATTAGCTCCTTTTTTGAATATTTATTTTGGTTTTTTAAATTATTTTATTTTATTTTCCAATTATACTTAACATTCAATAATATTTTATATTAGTTTCAGGTGTATAACATAGTGGTTAGATAGTTATGTAATTAACTAAGTGACCCCCTGATCACTCTACTACCCACTGGATATCACACAGTGTTACCACATTATTATTGACTATATTCCCTATGTTGTACTTTACATCCCTATGACTATTTTTAACTACTAATTTTCACTTTCTAATCCCTTCATCTTTTTCAACTTGCCCCCATAACTACCCTGCCATTTGGCAACCCTCAGTTTGTTCTCCATATATATGAGCTTGTTTCTGTTTGATTGTTCATTTATTTCATCCTTTAGATTCAATATATAAGGGGTTAATATCCAAAATTTATAAAGAACTCATACAACTCAACACCAAAAAACCCCCCACAATCTAATTAAAAAATGGACAGAGGACCTGAATAGACACTTCTCCAAAGAGGACATACAGATGCCCAAGAGACATATAAAAAGATGCTCAATGTCACTAATTATCAGGAAATGCAACTAAAACCATGATAAAATATCACCTCACCCTTGTCAGAATAACTATCATTAATAAATCCACAAAGAACAAGTGTTGGTGAGGATGTGGAGAAAAGGGAACCCTCATGCACCATTGGTGAAAGTGTAGATTGGTACAGCTACTATTGAAAACCATATGGAGTTCTTTAAAAAATTAAAAATAGAGCTATCTTATGACCCAGAAATTCCACTTCTGGGTATTTATCTGAAGAAATCCAAAACACTACTTTGAAAAGATATATGCACCCCATCCCTATTTTCACTGCAGCATCATTTACAACAGCCACGATGTGGAAGCAGCCTAAGTGTCCGTCGATAGGCAAATGGAGAAAGATGATGTGGTGCACATATATAATGGAATATTACTCAGTCATAAAAAGTGAAATCTTATACTTTGTGATAACACAGATGGACCTAGAGGGTATCATACTAAGTGAAATAAGTCAGACAGAGAAAAACAAACAGACATTAGCTTCTTGAAAGAAGAGATTTAGTCTGGTTTCCCTTGTTGTTTTATCCCTACAACCTAACGCAGCACCTCATCCTGTAGCAGGCGTTCAGTAAATACTTGCTGAATGAATGAACCAAATGAACCATCGACCAAATGAAGTAGTGCACAGCAGTCAGGGGACCATTCACTCCTCTCACAGACTGTCAGATATGTATCTGAATCATTTGGTGAATCTTTGAAAACTAACAGAACTCTCAGTGGCAAACTTAGTGCTTGCTTCTTATTTTGAGATGCATAGTTTTTATAGAAATCCTTCATAATATTATATTCTAATAAAAAGTTATTTGTTCTTCCATTTTCAATTATTCCCTACCTAACTAGCTGCAAAAAGATCATTATCTATATGAATACATAATTGGTGGAGCCCGTGGTGAATATTTCATGTTATTATTTTTTTTACAAAACAAGTTAGGGCCTTTAAATTCAGCTAGGAAAATATTTTTTTCTGTTGACTTCAAAAACAATTAATAAAAATTAAAGCCTCTTACTCTGCTCAAAATTACCCATGCTCACATAGACGGAGCTATTCAGTATACAGAACAGAAAAATATGCAGATGTTAAGTGAAGGGCAGAAGCGCAAACGTGGGGCAGACATAGCGAAGTTCAAGGGCCCTGGGGGAGCACAGTAATGACTAGGAGACAAAGTACTTAACCCCAAGGGGTTTCTTCATTTTCAACTACCACACTTTTAAGCTCCTTTGTAAAATATGTCCTCATATTTTGGAAGGACTAAATTTATGGATTATAAACTGTTTGTAGGAGTCCAGGTACTTTCTTCAAAGTCATATTTCTTTCTGTCAATTACCCTTGTCTTTCAGACTAGGCTCAGACTTCAAGTTAATTTTCTACTTTTCTTAAGTTTATTGCTGATTCTTGGTTTATCTTTGTCTCTATTTTCTCAAAAAGATACACAGTTTTCTCGTTTTCATCACTAAAGTGCAGGTAGAAAATTGCCTTATATAATGGTGGCCATTGAGTTAACTCTCTCCTCCCTCAGTGGCTGGTACCACCCATTTAAATTGACACCACCACAAAATTACAGAGTACTCTCCCCATGGTCCCTTATGTTAAATTCATAAAAACTGAAGAACTACTGTGCATCAACAAGACTGGAAATAGCAGAAGGTGGGTTAATTACAGAAGGGTACTCGCAAAGATGAGAAAAAATATCCACAGTTGAGTGAATTACAAATTTCACCATAAAGGCAAAGGAAACAATTAAGGAAGAGCTATATGAAAATGACTACATTTTAGTTAGGAACTCTGATTTAAAAGAAAAGAAATTTTAAAAAGGAAAATATGTTTGTTTAATCTATTCTTATTAATTTTATTCCCATTACCACAGTGAATGAAACCAGATCATGGTAGATTAAGGCTTACTTGTTAATTTAAAGTGGTTGGTGGGTTTTTTTCACTTTTGTTTTGTATGGGTTTTTTTTGTCTGTATGAATAACATAATAGATTCTCTTCGAAGGTGCTCTAGTTACGTGAGTAGCACAGCACACAACCCGTGCTCTTTTCAGTGACTACAGGCTGGTAAATAATGCCCAGCCTTGCATTCAGAACTTGTGGAAAGTCCAAACAAACTAGCCAATATAAAACTTGTTACTGAGTGGGATGATGGCTTTTCCAGGACTCTTAGGATAACAAGAGGAAAACAGTTTGTTCTTTTTTCTCTAAATAGGAGTGCTACTCTATAAATGCTACTTAAGCTATCATAAAAGCCACTTTTAATTTCTTTTAGCTTAAGTGACTGTCAGACAAACTATTTTATTGTCTATCAAAGCTGACATAAGTAGAAGAGCAAATTAGAATAGGTCCATATTGAACATTGTTGTTGAAGCCCTCTTGGTTGTTCTCTAATGTTTGTCGTATCTGTGTATAGTGCTTGATGAATTACAAATCAAGGCTCTGTCTATTCTCAGTTTAGATCCTCACAAAAACACTGTGGCTTACGTGGAGATGATATCTGATAAACTGCAACACTTCTGTGGCTCAGGCCACACCTGCAAGGTTTCAGTAATTCCTCCTGGTAATTTAGTTCATGGGAATATTGCTGTGTGGTGTTTACCTTTCCCAGGAATCGTGGAAATAATTCAGTGCTGGACAAGCACCCTTCTTACAAAGGTATACCAAGCATAGCGTTAACAGAGAATGTGATACAGTACACATGATGCATACTGCCCGCTGGACACTGGTGACAGCCACTGAGAATTCCCAGGCTAGGTCGACTGGTAAAAACCCTTCTTCTATTTGCATGCATCCAAAGCCACATTACAGGTGCATGCTGCCGCATTACAGGGGTGGACAAAAGTAGTTTGCAGTTGCTTGTTTAGAAAAATAATACAATAATTAATAAATTACAATACGAAAATAAACTCTGTTTCATGTACTCACAACTGTACATCTACTTTTGCCCACCACTGTATTTAAGCTACAGCTTCTAGCACAGGTGGCAAACACAAGGCTGTGGACCGAATCCCGCCCTCCACCTTGTTTTATCCAGCCAGCACCTTATTTCTACCTGGCAGCAGTGCCAAGCTCTCACTTAACTGTTAAGGAGTAGTTACATTTATACAGGCCTAAAATTATATTTGGCTCTTTGAAGGCAACCATGAGGCTGATGTGGCCCCCAGTGTACATGAGTTTGACCCCCCTATAAATCTAGGGGTCATGAGATTTGACTGAAATATCTTTTCTGGGCTATTTCCACTAAACTTCAGCTTTTATATCAGTATAAAGCACATAGTATTTTCCAGGATTGTCTCCAGGTTAAGGTGATTTCCAGGTGAAGCTGGCTCTAGCAACTGAACCTGGTCTGGACATTGCATAGGAGCCGCTTTCTCCCAACCTGTGTACGCATAATCGTTGTCTTTTTTTGGCTTCCGCCGGTATGGGCAGATCCCAGGATTGAGAGCCCACTCTTTGTACTAGGTTTGCTTACATTTTGCCTTGGAAACAAGGCCACTCTCCCTGATTGCTATGTGTCAGGGCAATCTATCAAAGTTCTTGCTTCCCAGCAGTCCACCCCTTGCCATGTTGTAAATTGAAATTGTGCTTCAGTGTCCTTGCAGGACTGTATTTGTTCTCACAGCTTGTGGCTGTCCCCACACCAGCTCTCTAAACCACATCTGCTCAGTTATCCCATTACCATCTATTCCTCTCACCTGTGGAGCTCCGGCGTGGCAATCTATGCTAGTAGGCTGGCTACATACCAAGGCATTATTGTTGATGATGGTCCTGACTTGCGATTTAATGTTCAGCATTAGTTACAAGTACATGAGAAGAACCAGGTGGGTTTTTTTAAATCCATGCCTGTTGCAAAGCTGTGGGGTAGTCGCATTACTTCTTATTCTCTCTAAACCCTCATTTTATAAAGTCAGAAACATAATGCTCTTTTGATGTTTTTTGATTTTTAGAAAAGCATATTTATCTTCTTAATCTAATTTTATCCTTATATTCATTCCTTGCAACCTTGGGCAAGATGCTGCCTACATAACATCAGCTATCAATTTTGTATTAATTTCAAACCATGGGTTTCCAGTGCCTTTTCTATACAGTTTTTATAGCTCTTTTATGTTGAACAGTTTGATAAACCTAGATGCCATCTTGTGATTCACTGGTCGTATTGCTAGCAACAGCTAGAATTCTGTCAGGCCATCATCAATAGCAGTGCAGTGACACCATATGCTTTCAAATTTCACAACTGAAATTTGTGATGTTATTTTGTGACATCATATACTATGTGACGTCATTTTAATCATGGGTATACCTCTGCTGTCTTCTCCTCAGAGTAACTTAGGATACTAACGGATAGCATATCAGGGGACCTTTCAGAGATTTAATTTAAAAAGTCCCCATAAGTGGTCACTTCATTTGTTGAGTCTCTAGCATTTGACTGCACTCCACCTTGGGAAGCTCCTCATCAATTACGTGTCATAAGCGGCGCAGTTTCTTTGATGGAACACAACTTAGGCAGTCAGGTCAACTTGTACAGTGACTATAGGCCAAACTTTGAATTTTCGTGAAGAGAATACTGTGCTCCAACGTTTCAACTAACATTTTTGTCTAAGCAATGTGCCAGACTTTTTAATATTTACTGCCTTTTTAATCCTGAGAACAACCTATGAAAATACATAACTTTCTTCATGGTATAGATTAAATAAATCAGTCTTGGGATGGTTTAGTGACTGTCCAATCATGCAGCTTGTCGGTGATACGGGAAGTGACGCATTGTGGCTCCTGTGTGTTCTGCTCCGTGACTCCATCACACACTAAACCTTTTGTGCGAGTGCGTCCCTGACAGGAGCTGTGAGCCACAGAAGCCAGTCTCAGATGAGGTATATTATAAAAAAAAAAAGTAAATAATTAACTCAGGTTCTTTAGCCTACATTTTCCCAGTCATGTAAACAGAATTTAAACAAGAAGACCTGCAGGACTGTTTGTTAAGATTTTTTTCCCTTTCCTACCCATGGTCCCTTACAACCTCACTTTCTCTGAGGCCCATTATTTAAAACTCCTTCACGAAAGCCTCCACCATCCCTGACCATGTGTAGCTTTTCTGTCTTTTAAAGAGGACACTATTCCCCTAATCTTACCCTTTGACTTTTTCACCCATAATTCCAGTTCTCTCTCATTCTCAGCATTTTAAAATTGCTTTATTTATTTATTTTTATTTTATTTTATTTTATTTTTATTTATTTATTTTTAGACATAGGGGAAGGGAAGGAGAAAGAAGGAGAGAAACATCAATGTGTGGTTGCATCTCGTGCATCCCCAACTGAGGACCTGGCATGGAACCCGATTGCCCTGACTGGGAATCAAACCAGCGACCCTTTGGTTCACAGGCCAGCACTCAAGCCACTGAGCCACACCATCCAGGGCTCATTCTCAACATTTTTATTCAACATCACGAAAGCCCAAAGAACCCATAAGGCAGTAGGAGGACCCTTCCGGGAGCATGTTGAGGGCAGAGGCGGGGATGGCTCAAGTGCACAAAGCCAGTACCCTTGTCAGCAGCAGCGGGATAAGACAAAACTGGGAGTACTCGTATATGAATAACTTTTCCCCAACAACAACAACAAAATAAACCTAGAAACATCCATAAGAAGGACCATTTTAACAAATCTACCACTTATTTAGAAAAATAAGAATCATGCTATGCTATTCAATTTCATTTAGGTTTTAGCATCCCTGCTGATGCATGCCTTAAAACTTCTCATGATAACTAATGAGTTATTATGTTTAGGATGAATTTGTCCAGGTCCTGATAGAATATCTTCTCTAGTTCTCATACTTGTCTCATGGCCAAATATATTCAAATAAGGTTAGAGAGAGGGCTACTTTAAGTGTGACTGTAAGGTCTCTAATGTGAACGGTCACATTAAAAAAGGAAAGAAGGTCAAAGGATCAGTCAAAGAACATATATGAAGGACCCATGGAGATGGACATTGTTGGAGAGACTGACTATGGAAGTGGGGGTCAGGCTGGGTGGAGGGGTGCAGAGAGGGAAACAGTGGGACAACTGTAGCAGCATAAACAATAAAATATTTTTAAAAAATGAAAGCTCAGTTCTGAAGATTACACTTCTATATTAGTTAGGTATTTCAAGAAAAGGCTGGATAACAACCAAGCACAAACTCTCAGCAGCATACAATAATAAGCATGTATCTAGCTCATGGGCCTGTTGGTCTTCGGGCTTGCCTAATGTAGGCTGTAGTAGACAGAGTAGCTGTGATGACATCAGCTGTGTGTGCATGTGGCTGGGGCTCAGCTGGGGGTCAAAACCAGCTGCACTGGGGCAGTTTAGTTCAGTTATCTTCCTGCCTGGGTAAATTCTCACAACAATAGCAGGAGTGCCAGAGAGCAAACTCAATAGTGCAAGTATTGCTCAAGCCTTAGGTCACATGATGCTCGCCAGTGTTTCATTGACCAAAACAAGTCACCTGATGAACCCCAAAGAAAGGGAGTAGGGGAAGACATTCCACCTCCTTATCAGGACAAATCACAAAGGCACTTAACAATGGGCAAGATGCTGGAAAAGGTAAAGCCTCAGGGACCTTGATAAGGTCTACTATAGTTATTGACCTGCTTTTCTTGAGTATCATCTTATCAAAAGATATTGTTCATTCTGGTAGTGTCAGCTCTAGATACAGGAACCTTTCATTCGTTCACTCATTGTTCTTTTAATGCAAAATATTGACAAGTGATGTTTAATAGAAACGTGTTGTGAGTCACATATGGAATTTAAAAAATTTTAGTAGCCGCATTTTAAAAAGGTAAACATAAACAGGTAAAATTAAATTTAATAACATTTTATATCATCAAATATATTCAAAATGTTATTTTGACATGTAATCAATATTACAGTTATTAATGAAATGTTTCATATTTCTTTTTTTTTCCACTAAATCTTCCAAAGTCCAGTGTGTATGTATTTTTCACTTAAGGTATGTCTCAGTTTGGACTAGTCACATTACAAGTGCTAAAAAAGCCACAGGTGACTAGTACCTACAGTGAAATTGCTGGCTATGTACTGAACTTGTACTGAGGATACAAGATAGTCGTCCCCATGAATCTTACAATCTAGAGGAAAAGGAAAATTAATTTAAATAGTGTACTTATATATCTTTCTAAGATGTCCACAATTTAACTTTTTTGGAGAAAGTCGTGTAGATGCAGTGGATCTCGGATCTCGTCACGCCCCTGCACGCCAACTCCTTTCCTTGGTCTAGTCGGTCTGTTGCCCATCGCCATGTAATCTCTCCAGCTTAGTTTGGCTGGTGACATTTCAACATGGCTTTTCAAAAAGCTCTTGTGGAGAATGATCACTGAGCTCCAAAACCTGGCAACAATGACGTGGTTTTCGCAAAATCAATATAGTAAAGGAATATTATCTGAGATCTTATTACCAAGTGGCTAGACTTTATGACTTTAATAATGACTTTATTAGTAAATGCCCAGGATCCTTCCTGACAGAAAATTTGAATGGAAAGTTGTCTTTCTCAAGGTTTGTCTGCTTAAAAAAACAACGACACTCTGGGTAGTTGTAGAGAGAATGCATAATGAAAGTAGATTAAAAGGAGAATATTATTTTAGAAATAATAGGAGTAACAAAAGCAGCGAGTGGAGAAAATGACGGGGGGTGGGGGGGCAGGAAACATTAACAGTGTTTATCTATTCTTGACCTGATTAAGGTTATAAATGCCTAAAAGACTGTTTTGACTTTTCCACACTAAACTGTCCAAACAAGGTTTATCAAAGTGGGTAATTTTTTGAAAAGCAATTATTGTCTTTTGAAGTTGCAGATAAAGGGTCCTGGCAGGAATAAAGAGGTATTTTCTTTGTAGTCTAAAAAAAATCTGGTATTTCTTTAAATATATAGGCATAGCTTAAAGAACTGAAAGTGGTTTCTTTCAAATTCTATGAATCACCTTGTGATTTTTCTGTTTTTTAATCCTGTTCCGGTTATTGCATTCTCAGCGGTGATTCATTGCTTTGATTGTGTAAGCCATTGATATCAAAACCACTTTGAACAAATGCCCTCAAGCTTCCTTGTTCCTCCAGCAACACAGCAGGTCCTAGTGATGTCACCTGGAATGACATTGTCGGGGAACCCAGAGTCCCCTGACTTTCATCGCTCTCCGCCCAACAGCAGAGGTTAGGGCAGGTAGGGTGGTACAGTACAGAAAATGGTGCTCTAAGCTCTGTGATGCTGTTTTTACATGATGTTACTGAAAACCACACTTATGCTGTGTGTTTTCATACTAGACACTTTAGGAAATGACTATAATTACATAGAGAAGAGAATCCAGATTACATGGTGGGCTTTTTACACTTCGAATTACAAAAATAGTTTTGTGCCTCTACCCCAGCTTTGTTTAATGAAGGATTTACATCAGAACAGCAACATTGGTCTTGTGTTTAGTGATAAATGATCACTTCAATCAACCCAATCAACAGTTTTTACCACTAGTGGACATCCACAAGATAGCTGCTCTCCCCATCCCCCATATCTGGCATTCTTGCTTTTAACATTAAAATATTTTGAGTCATTTTCTTTCATTCAGATATTTTTAGGTGGGGATTTAAAACAAATTGAAAAGAATCAAGCAGTAGTAAAGTAGTGGCAAATTAGTGCTTTATGAATGAAAGAAAGGCAACTGTAATAGGATGCACATCATGAGGTCAAAAGCCTGCCCTCCCCTAGGTCAGGAAGTGTGCAGGGGCTTTCATTAAGGGAAAGTTAGGAAGGTTGGCACCAGAAACATCATCATTAACTCAGGCACAGAGTATGGTCCTGTGAAAAGGAACAGGCTCTACTGAAGCACTCTCAAAGCCACTCGGGAAAGAACAAAAAGTTGCTGGTGGAATAGACAATAATAATAATAATAATGTGTGTGTGTGTGTAAAAGCTAAGGATTTCCTTAAAATAGTTTAGGTTGAAGTCAATGAATAAGCTATGTGGTTGCAAATTATCTAAGAATCTTTATATTCCCATGGCTTAAAACAAAGAAAGCACACCATAGATATTTATTGGATAAACAAAGGAATGAATGTTATCTAATTAAACAAATTTTAGTGACTATAGGTTTACGTTTCTCTGGATAGAAAGCCCCTTCAAACTAAAAAAAAGGCTTTCAGAGGCAACCACTTGCACTCTGCCCCTGCCACCATGTCTCAAAGATCAGAAGTCCCACCAACTGCAGAAACAGAGGCCGGAGCTAAATACAGATGGCAAAATCAGGCCACACTTCTCATCTCCCAGTTTCAAACCCTAACTTCTGCCTCTTACCTGTGGCCTGACCAGAGAAGTACCAAAGAGAGGGGATGGAGGCCTAATCTTAGCATGCTTATTAATTATGTTATGCGTCCCTCCCTCCCAAAGAAACCCTACCCTAGTTCCAAGATTAGTGTTAGAGACATTCCACGTCTTCCTTTAGCAAAGCGAAGGCCATGGTGATGGCCTAGGAAAGATCTTTCCCAATCATCAGATAAAAACAAGGTCTACATTTAGGACATAGAAAAATTTCACTCATTCAGTAAATAATCATCAAGCATCCTCTTCAATGAAATAGATTTGTCTATTTTATAATTTGGCCAACCTTCAACATTTCTGTAGCAGTGAACTTTATTTCCACTATCATGATTATCATATTGCAGTTGCTTAAAGATATTAAAAGTGGAGGACTTGTAAAAGGCTTATAATTCTAAAATTCTATATGTAAATAAGCACCAAGTAACGTTTTTATTAAATGTTGGTGAGAAAGATGTCATTGTTATTTTAGTTGAAAATCTGGACTTCATTAATGTAGACACCACCATCAGACTAGAATGAGAGTTCAGATTAATAAACAAATAGAGTGTGTGTGTGTGTGTGTGTGTGTGTGTGTGTAAGAGAGACACACAGATACAGAGAGGCAATAATGGGGACTTTTTACAGAAATTCCAGAATCACACATTCATAGGTACTAAAGATGCTTAGAGGACACATACATAGTCAGTGATTCTCAACCCCAGTTGCATATTTCCATACCTGAGCAATTTTGGAGGCTCCATTTTCCCACCCCACACTAATTGAACCAGTATCTTTGAGGGTGGGACCTGGCCTTGGGCAGTTTTTTAAACCCACGTATGCTCTGAAGTACAGCCAAGGTTGAACAACTCCTGATTTGGTCAGGCCTCTTTTCATATGGATACCAAACTAAAAACCATTTGGAGAGAAATTATTTATCTCAGGCCATTATAAAGCCTGGACTAGCTCTGGCTGGTGTGGCTCAGTGGATTGCACTCCCACCTGTGACCCTAAAGTCACTGGTTCAATTCCCTGTCAAGGCATATGCTTGGGTTGTGGGCCAAGTCTCCCATTGCAGATGTGCAAGACATAACCAACTGATATTTCTCCATATCTTTTTCTCTCCCTTTCTCTCTCTCTAAGTAAATAAATAAAAAATCTTTAAATAAATAAATAAAGCCTGGATTAGAAACCACTTCACCTTGCCTCAGATCAGAACAATTTCCATAACAATCCAGTACTAATATCTTTTGTTTTGTTTAAACTTGTTTGAACTTTGCCTTGATACTCTTAATAGAAGGAATCATGCTTCATACATTTTTCTGTCATATAGGCTTGAGAACAAAATAAACACGATGCTACGCAGCAATAAAAATTAGGCATGAATTTCCTACATTTCTCAGGATAGTTGACCTTGCCTTTCACCAAAAATACTTAGTTTTTGATTGTTGTGAAGAGTTTTTGAAACATTTATAACTTGCCATTCTATATAAATCAAGAAGATATCTGAAAACATTTCAGCATAGGTAGACCCATTATTAAAGTCATCATATCAAGTGTGTGTAACTCATTTCCTGAGAAACATTTGGAGAAAACAGCTCTGATAACACGGGCCCACAGTTAACAGTGTGGAAGATGGAGATAGTTAAACATTTTCTTGTTCTTTGACACCTATCTTTTCTGTATGTGTATATCTGTTGAACCTATCAAAGTCTAAAATATTTCAATTCAGTTTAAAATTGCAGTACCAATTGTCATGTGGCATATATTTTACCTTGTAGAGAGATGGAAAAGTGTATCTAAATGTATCATGCCTCTGCTCAGAAGTAATGCAAATCTTCTCTCCTGCCAGTGCCAGAAATAAATGAAAATGATAGTAGATAAAGGCTAGAAATATTTTTCTCTTTTGCACTCACACAAAATTTTGTAGGTAATGATCATCATCATGCATTAAACATCCCCTGTAAGCCAAACATTCTGCTATAGGCAGAAGAATGTTGAAAGTATAGTTTCTACCGTCAACTTGTATTAATCAAAAGAAAATAAACAAAAACAGTTTAAATTAGTTGGGAATAAACATTTAAGAAAAAACTCATAACTGCAAAGATGTTCTATGAATTATGAATAGAACTATATACATTTACACATTTTTTCAACCTATTGCAGGTCTCCAATAAGGGCTTATTTGCATAATTAGACTGTTGAATTGAGTGTCTGTGTCTGTAAGACAGTGTTATCTTATGTAAATTGTGTGTGATTTGTACTAATTGTCACCATAATGCAAAGAATAGAGAAATTCATGTGTTTTAATGATCAGTTTTTGTAAAGACCTGAAAAAACATGCCCATAGCAAAACTACCAAGTAAAGGAGATCAGTGCGTTAGAAAAAACAGGCCAGATGGCTGACTATAATGAACAACATAATGTCCTTATGGAATGTACCACTACGCAGAGGTAGGAACTTCCATGTTGGAAGCCTATCGGTTTGAGTCTAGGACTCGATCTCATTCTGGTTTGACTCGTAGGGGCTGAAGTACCCCAATTAGGCTGCAATTCATAAGTGGGATCACTCCACCCCTGTGTACAAAAATGTTGGTTTCCTCGTGTCCTCTACCCAGAGTGTCTATTTGATTTGGCAGTCTCTGGGGGAGCTGGCCAGTCAGCATGGATGGCTGTGAGGGACAGAGTACTGCCCAGACCAAGGGAAGGCTGGGGAATCTTCTGAATAAGTGATTCTCCAGTTACCAGGAGGATGCAATAGTCTGGTCAACACTGACACCTTTTGATTTTCTCTTCTTTATTCTCTTAGCTGGTGGTGGCCAAACCTTGTTCCACAGAACTCTAGGGTTCTGCGTAAGGATTATTAAGTGGGAGGTGGATCCTCTTAAATATGAAAAACAAAATGTTAACTACTGCTCTCACCTTGCTATCCACCCCATTATAATACAATTTCAGCTTCTCTAATCTCATTCCAGGCCTATCTGCTTCTAATGACATTGCTTCCAGATTTCCTTAATGGAACATGTATTGGGAATCTCCAAGCTCTTCAGTCACTCTTTGATTGATAAAATCATTGGAGGGCTTATCATCTAGGGATAATCATGAATGTTTTATGAGTAGCTTTTACTTGTTTCATTCTCATCATATAGGATTATTTCTCTTATTTCCTTGTTTTAAAAATTATAAAGCAGAATTTTACTTTCTATTAATAGATCCTATTGTAGGTTATTCAAAATCTGTCCACTGCAGGGAGATAAATAAAACTTTACATTTTTATGCACCATTGAGAGGCAAGTCTACATAAAGGATACATGAATGGGCAATCGCACATTCGTTTGTCTTAACATTCATAACACCTTTATTCCATTTTTTAAAAATCTGCACTGCTAGTATTCTAGAATGCCTATGCCATCCACAGGCAGTCTCATACTCTTAATAAAATAATTTTAAATAAGTACAAAAGAATTGTTTTAATCATTATAGCACTTGTCAATTTTCATGCAAAATGACAAACACAGCCCTGGCTGGTATGGCTCAGTGGATTGAGCACCACCAGCCTGTGAACCAATGGGTTGCCAATTTGATTCCCACAGCACATGCCTGGGTTGCAGGCCAGGTTGCCTGGTGTGGGGCCTGTGAGAGGCAACCACACACTGATGTTTCTCTCCCTCTCTTTCTCCCTCCCTTCCCCTCTGTCTAAAAAATATACAAAATCTTTTAAATAATAAAATTAAAATTAAATTGTAAAAAGCCATAGAGTTTTCTTTAAAAAAAAGACAAATACAATGTTGCAGCAGATTCAAAAATTAACAAACAAAATGGAAAAAAATAGCAAGTAAAATATCATATACCTGAATATCGTTTTTCCACTTATACAGAAAAGAAGCATGAATAAAGATGTAGAGCATAAGAATCTGTCCTATCCTCATCTTATTTTTTTATTTGGATCAAAATAAACAGTTGCACTTCTGCCTATCCCTTAGAGTTCAAGAAACAAGGGAAAAAAGGAAATAATGACTATACCCTGGTGGGATTTCTTATTTTGCTTGGAAGGCCACTGAATATTAAATCACAAATCACTAGTTGCCTAAAATATCCTTTAAAACCCTAATTGTAAAATAGTCTGCTCTCTGGTTTTTAAAACAGCAATTTATACCCACTCTTGAAGTGCATTCTTGCGGCAGGGTTCCTTTTTTCTTCATTTCCTTCCTTTCCTTTTCTTTATCTTTTATAATTTTAAAAATTTTCTAACAAATTAAAGACCCTGGAAAACTAGGGGATCTTTATAACAGAACAACAGGTCTATAGAAACCCAAATTCAATGACCTCTCACATAAATACATCTTAGACAAATTTCAACTAGTTTTTAAGTAAAAGGAGGTTAAGCCTGCTCAACAATTTTATTCAGGCACAAAATTTGCACTGTCTGCTCTTCCATTTCCTGGCCTCTCTTCCCTCTGGATTCCCTCGGTCATAACTGTATCATTCTCCAACGTGGAGAACATCATCCGACCATAGCAGCACAGTCAGAAGCTATTGTGGGACGTGTATCCTGGTGTCCTGCTGTTCAGCACGATACACGCACGGCCTCCCTCCTCCATGGCTTTCCGCCTCTCAGTGCGTGGTCTTATTTAGGGCTGCCCTTATTTGGGGTAATGTCAGTATGTGCATAGGCTAAGGTTTCCTGCCTACCTTTGAACCTCTGAAGTTCTTTTCTCCCTTTTCAGGTAAATAGCCAATAACTAGGAATTAGTTTGTACTTGGTATGACTATTTTTCCAAATAATCAGTCTGTATTAAAAAAAAATACTTCAGCTGGTAATGATTTAAAGTATTGAGTTTTTGCTTCTCCTTTTCTAAGATCAAAGATTTATAAAGAGAAATATAAACTCTTTGAAAATATGAAAGCAAAATAGCAAACATGATGTTCGTCCACATAACTCAAGGCTTGTCTGAAGATTCTCCATGTCACACAGAACGGCTCCTTCGTAACTAAGTGTAAATTCTGTAGAACTGTGATCACAAATTTCCTATTTTTAACTTTCATTTTTTTGACAGAATAATAATATATTTTCCCTTGTTTATTTAATCTTATAGGTAAGTGATAACTTATTCGATTGTGAGAATAAACTTAAGCCTTTAAAAGGATTCAAAGTAGAAATGTCAATATCAGTACAGCTGAATACCTTCTGAACCCATACTATAAAAATAGCATCCAGATACAGAGACAAAGAAATATGACATTTCTTTGGATTCAATGTACTTTTAATTCAGAAAATAAAATATACAGGAAAAATTAAAATACAAGATAGTTTGTGTTCAAAAGTTATGGCAAGGTAATTATTCATTTATTCAACAAATATTTTCTGAGTGCCTACTATGTGCTAAACACTCTGCTGAATTCTGGGTATTTAAAAAATGAGGATATTTAGGAACAGAAATGTTCTCTGTATTTTAGAAAGGTGAGGCTGGAAAGCTAGGTAGGGATTTGGTCGTGTAAATCCTTGATCTTTATTCTAAGACAAATGGGAAGGCATTGAAGGTTTTGAAACAAGGGACTGACATGATCAGTTGTGTATTTTTCAAAGATCACTTTAAATGCGATGAGGAGAATATATTGGATGAAAACAAAATGTGAGATAGGAAGAAAAAAAGAATAAGTCATGCAATATTCCAGGCAACAGACAAGGTATTAAAGGTGCGGGTGCTGGTGCTGGTAGTGGTGACGGCAGTGGAGGAGAAGAGAGAAAGGGAGGATAGAAAAAGAAAAGGGACAAAGTAGACAAGATTTGAAAATTATTTAGGAAACAAAATCAAAAGGATTTGGCAATCAGATACTAAAGTTGAGAGGAAAAATAAGAATCTGAATCCTTTTTAAAAGATTGAAGAACTTTATTGGCTCATCCAACTAGTGGCTGATGGTGCTGTTTATAAACACAGGGAATGCTGGTGGAGAGCTGTGTTTATGAGCTAGGTTTTTTTGTGTGCAGTATGGATGAATTCAGTTGGAGGAGACTTCAAGACATCCAAGTTAAGACATCAACTATTTTGTTAAAAACAACAGTTGAAATAAGAGAAGAAAAAGTTAACCTAAAGATAATACTTCAGGGTCATCATCAAATGAGATTATCATACACCTTGGTGAGCTCTCTTATACAATGGGAAATAGGTTCTCTCACTGTGAATTAGAAACATCTGAAAACATGTCATGGGGATGAGGGCCAGATCATGAAAAGAAGGGAGACTATAGATAAGAACAAAGAGAAGCAGAAGTGAATGAAATGGCAGTTATGCAATAAAAATATAAATAAACAAATTGCAAAGATCTTTTTGGTTGCAAGTAACAGAGTTACCAACCCAAACTGGCTTAAACAACAACAACAAAAATCTATAAATTCACACAAAATAGAAAGGTTCAGGGTATTCCGCCTGCAAAAAAAGCTCTGTCTAGGGGTGAAACAACATGCTCAGAATGCAGTTTCTCTTTTTCTATTTCTCAGCTATTTTTTTGATGTTGATGTAAATTTTGGCAGGTTGCCAGTAGTTCTTGAGGCTACATGTTCATGTTGCCATTTTCAGAAAGAAAGGGTTTTTTTTTTTTTTGCCTTGTTTACATAATAGGTCAACAAAAAAACCACAATGGAGATCTTTGACCTATCAACGTCATGCGCTCAATCCCTAATATTTTAGGTAAAGACTGAGATACACAGATTACTCTCAATGTTTCACGGTGCACCTCTGGTGTGGAGATAAATCCTTCCACCAAACCACCTAGAGTATTAGGAAGGGAGAGGGGAAATCTGGAAGAATCTATATTATAGGGAGTCCTAAATGCCTATATTATAAGGAGTTAAGGACCTTGGATTTAATACAATAGACCAAAGGAAGCTCTTTTATTTTGAGCAGAAAAGGGATTCAAAGAAATGTCTTAGGAAGTTGAGTCTTAACAATAGTATATATTATAATGCTTAAGAAAAAAGAAAAAGAAAAATTTGTTGAAGAGTCTGTAGCAATAGTCTAGAAGATAGTGAAAGCCCAGACTGTGATTGAATAAGAAATGGTAATGAAAGGAAGATGGTAATGAAATGATGGACTTGAATAGCATTTTGCAGGAAATCCACAGGACTTAGAAAATAAGAAGAATGAACTTGAGAGTGGAGTTTCAGACTCTTCCACTGAGATTTTGACTGATGTGATAGCTTTGGCACAGAGGCAAAGATGAGATCCTTTCTTTTACCATCATTCTGGACCCTCTTCTTCTAAACCCAGCTCTGAACTTGGCTTTCCATTTCATTTTGTTCAAATTATTTGCCATCCTGTGACCCATTATCTCCCAAAAGCACAACTTTCCTAGGAGTCCAAAGAAGGCAAATTCTAACCTCTCTCACAATGAAGTCTGCCCTTGAACCCCCAGAATGAGAACTTGCAGATTATATTGCAATATGAAAACACAGATATTACTAGAACCACTGCAGCAAAATTTACAAATGGTTTTGAACACTTTGTCAACCTGCAATGATTCTGTAATGGTTTAATCAACTCCTGAGGAAGCACTACAGAGTGTTGGTTCAGCTGTTCATCAATAACAGGGGCCTATACTTTGGTGTTTTTCTGAACTTTGTTTACATCATGTTCACAAGATGACTGCTCTACTTCCAAGTATCACATCCTCATTCAAGGCAAGGAATTGTGTGGAAGGGAGAAGAGGAACAGGAATTTTTCCCTTTATTAATAAAGAAAATGCCTGAATTTCTTACCCAGAAGTCATGTGACCTCATTCTGGCCCAAAAACTATAAGAAGGAACACTGGGAGAGTGAACATTTGATTTTCTGCCTTCTATTTGTGAGACACATCAAAAAAGGAGAAAGTCGAGAGTGGTTTTCAAGTGGCCAAGGAGTAGTCTTCCATAAAAACCTACTGTTTTACAGTGTACGAAAGGGGACGCCCCAACACTGGAATTATCTTATGGAGGGCAGGCCCCTTTTAGTACAGACTTCCCCTGCTAGGTGTCTGTTCTAGGAATCCATCTGTATCAGTTCATCAGCTGGCATTGTTGTGAATGGCGGAGTTTGGCTTCAGTGAATTGTTTTGAAGACTCTCTCAATGCGTTTTGGCTTCAGTGAATTGTTTTGAAGACTCTCTCAATGCGTTTGCCCATTTCATAATGGGTAATTTACAAGCCCACCTGTCCACACCACACTGAGTGATCAGCAGTTTTTGACCAAAAACAGCATGACCCCATACCCCACCCTCCCTATTCACTCTGTCTCTCGCCCAAGCAACTTTTTTTTGTTTCCCTGGATAAAAAAAAGTCCTCAAACTGAAACATTTTTTCAATGTGGAGCAGGTGAAACAAAAAATGGCAGAAACACTAAAAGGCATCAAAATTGGAGAGTTCAAAAACTGTTTTGAGCAGTGGAAAAAACATCTTAATAGGTGTATTGCATCACATGGAGAGTACTTTGAAAGTGACTGAACTTTAAACATGTAAGAATAAATACACAGTTTTTTATACATAAATTCCAGGTTTGGGGGGGCCTCCTTCATACTTGGGGGGTCTCCCTCATACTCAGAGCATGTATGTGCATGATACTCCTTTCATGTCTGACTGTGTGTTTATCTGTATATGTTGATTTCTCTACCATTTAGGAGAATATTTACCTCACTGATTATGAATTTTACAAATAGATGGTTCATTCTTTTTCCATTAGTCATTAATAATGTCTGATTAACTTTTCAGCAAAGATGCTGGAACTTTGGTTTCTCTGAGTAGGGAATGCATATTGTCTAGAAAGGGTAATATTTTTATTTATGTCTAATTATCTTGGCAAGTATTACTGATGTGAAAGAAAATATAGCAAAAGTAGCAAATGACTCCATGGGGATTTAGTAAAAGTATTGTATTTTATCTATTACAGGGTGTGATCGAGTCTCACATAAGGATATATTTCCAAGAGACCTCATCAACCTTGACTTAGAAAGAAATTCAGCACCAAAATGTAGCACCTGCATATCAAAAATAAAATTAGTAATTGTACTGCTTGACGCAATGTTTGGAAAAACACAGTCAATTAAAGCAACACGAATCCAACCAGAATCCTCCGCAGGCAGCAGCATCATGCAATTCTGACTGCACGATGACATGAAATTTTAAATGACAACTGCTAAATCAGGGAGCAGCGAATCAGGCCAACTTTAAATTTAGTAACACTGCTCGTTTGCTGAAAATAACCTTCTCCATAACAATTCTCTGTGAATTTCAGGTAACCAATTACTTGTTTTTCTGTTCTGTTCAGATATAATCAAGTACCCAGAGGCTTCAGAGTTGTCTTCCCTGCTCAGCCGTGTTTCTAGTATCCACCTAAGGAGTCTCCTTGTCCAGTCTTGGAACACTTGGAAATTAAACAGAGAATCTACTTCACACATTCTTCTTGAAAATTTCCCTTGTATATGTTTCACTCTTTCTGAATAAGCATAAGGATTTGAAGGTAAGTGAAGTTTGGAAGTAACGTAACTCACGTTTTTGTGTAACTCTTACTGACATCAAAAGTGAATATTTAGTATGTTTTAATAATATAAAAGTAAAAGCAGTGATAGAATAAAATAGCTAGCTATGTACAGTTTCACAACAAACAGGAAAATAAAATACAAAGTTTAAAAGTTGTTGTGTGCCATTTATATGTATATACATACAGTCAAGGCATAATGATGAGCTTAATAACTGATCATCAGTTTTACAGAAAATAATATGACATAGTATTTTGGTCCTAAAATTTAAATGTGCATAAGAGTGACATGGGGGTAGGAGGATGCCCTTAAAATGCTGATTCCTGCACATATTTCATAGATTCACTAGGTCTGGGATGTGGCCCAGCAATTTCCGTTTTTGCAGTTACCCACCCCAAAGCGATCCTGATGGGTGGGTCTCAAGGTTTTGAGAAACACTGACTTGTATTAAATGGGTTTTATGTTGTTTCCTTCAGTCACAAGAATAAATAAGAAAGGGATGACTTTAGCACAGAGGCACTAAATTAGTGCTTTCTTTTTGACCCCTTCAAAATGAATTCTTAATTGTCTGTAATATTCCTTTTAAGGATTCAGTATCTCAAGCTCATTCTCAGGTGTCTCTATTTCTCTTTCAGAGTGACAGTCCTGTCTGTCACTGCTCTCTTTGCTGGCTCTGTGTTCTGTGTAGTGTTGTAATTTATGCAGATGTTATAGTTATTGATCTATTTACAAGAAATAACTATACGATGAAAATAATGAGCTCTTACCAAGGTTGGCTAAGCATTTATACATTTTTGAGAGGATTTTTTTTCCTCTTTATTTTTAAAACTCAGCCTTAGATTCCAAAGGAACAAATCAGCTTGATATATCATTAGTTACTCTTTCCTTTACAAATAAAAATGTATAAGTCATATGATATATTCATAACAGGTTACATGTACATTTATTATCACTTTTTTTGTATTTCTGGTTTCTATGTCTCATTTAGCAACTTCATTTTTATTATTTGCAGTTTTAACTTTATAAAATGTTTGCTTTTATAATTCCATTAAAAGAAGCAATTAATAGAAACATCTCCAGATCTTAAATTGTGACGATTCCTTACAAGTACAATATGTAAGGCTTTTACAGTAAAAAGTAAGGTTTTTAATTAAACTCCTCTGACTGTATTTCAAGCTGATGGACATTTTCTTCTCTCTTGTCAGTCTTTGTGTGTACTTGTTCATATTTTGTAGAATTTGTTGTCCATAAAATATCAAAAGGTAAAAATAAACCTTTAATCAAAAAGAAGTGTTTTGTTATAGTGCCAATTAGGTATACATATTAGCTATTGGTATTACACAAAGAAATGCGTATAGTCATATACATCTATAATAAGGCAGCACTTCTTCAGGTGATCAAAATTAGAGATTTCTGTAATTGGATTAACTGTAATAGTAAATTTTCACATGCATTTGGTGTCAGAATTGTTCTTAATAGTAATATTGCCATATCTGATGATAACCCTAAAATATCTAGTACACAAGACTGTAAAATCCTCAAGTATATAGGACACAAGTTTTTGATTCAATGAAGTCTCAAATTAGATTTAAGTTAGTACAAATCTGTATCATCTCAATTTCAGAAAAGCATAACATAGAAACTCCTGCTCAGCTCTGTCTGTTTTGCTTTTCCTTTTTCATTTTTCTCACTTTGCAGAGGAGCAGGTGGGAAGACTGGAATTGGTTCCTCAAGTGAGTCACGTTCATGATCATTGGTGTATTTATCTTAAATTGCGGCTCCCTAAAGAACACTCACGGTGTGTTTCAGGGAACCTGCGTGAGGCAGCCTTCGCACTCAGGGAGTAAAATAGACAACAAAAGAATAAACTACAAAAACTTTATAGAATCATAGAGGCATAGAAGCATAAAGTTTTAGAGCAGAAACGGACCTCTGAGATCTTCTAGGCTGGGCCTCTCGTGTTTCTTCCAAACTCCCCATAGGAAAGCTGGACACGAAGAGCAGCAAACATTGAGCTGGTCAGGTATGCCACGCTAACAAGGAGAAACTTGGTGGTTTTCAGTGATGACTTCTTGGGTAAGGGAGATAGTAAGAGATTTGCCTCCAAGATGAAAGTTGAAGAAATGAAGGAAAAAAACTTGAGTCCTTATAAATGTAATTGAATTTAGTATTAATTATTTTAGTCATCTGTAGATTATCTTCCATGTCATTAATCAAGAAATGAAAACAAGAAGTTCAGGTGTATTTCAGGCTGGGTCGGCTTTGTATGGAAATCTGATATGGAGGGGAATTAGAGCCAACAGTAAGTTACAGTTTATAAACAGTTGACCCATCTGGGACCATTCAGTAAAGGAGAAAGGAGACTTAAATATGTAAGAATCTCTGGGGAATGCAGTGTTATTGTAAAGCAGTATTATAATACTTGTGAAATATCCTAAAAGATTAAAATGGGCTTATTATTCTGAATGTAGGAAGTTGGGAAGCCATTAAAATGTATGCAGTAAACGTATAATTACTACATTATGCTCTAAATGAAAACGGGTTGTAAAACCATATTATGAATATGGCCCCTTTTTTATTTAAAAGGCTACAGATGCATAGGAAGAGAAACTGAAGTAATAGATACTAAAATATTATTAATAATTATGCTCAATTGATGAAATTATGGTTGATTTTTATTACTATTCAGGGTGTGTAAAACCTTTCTAAAATATGCATTATTAATATAATTTTAACCTATTTTTAAGGGCTTGGAAAATATTCAGTTATCTGCTTAATTCACTTTTATAGAGCTATTACATAGTTCTGCTACCAGTCATTTAAAATAGCCTTAAAGCAAGCCCTTTCATCTTACAGTATTACACTGATGTGACTATGAGAGTCGTGCTTCCTATTAGATCACCATGATTTTTAGATGTAATTCATTCATTCGTGGAATATTGCAACAGAATGAATTTCTCAAGTTTCACTCTATATTAAGCACTGATTAGAATAGTCTTCTTTTCTTATATTAGATAATACCAATGTGCTTTCAAGACTTTTCTAAATATAACAGTTATCTCCATTTGGAGGCCAATTTTGTATGTTTGGTTACATTTATATTAATATGTCTTTGTTCTTTAAATCTCCAGTGCAACATACGGTTAGTCTCGCCGTTATCACTACCAGCTGCGGCCGGCCTATGATTTCTGTTCATTCTGTCTGAATCCAAAGTAATTAGCTGTTTAGTTTAATGACAATATTTGTTAATGGGTTTTTAGGGCCAAATTCTGCTGTTAGAGAGTGGGTGGTATATTTGAAGATAGAATCTGGCCCTTATGTTTTAACCATAAGCTGTGTAATTTGATTTCAAAATGATAGTTTAGGGAGTTTGGGGTAGGAAAACTAATTCTGTATTTATCTGTATTAACTCTGCAGTTAACTGTTTCAAGAAGCAGAAAATGAAAGTGACAATTTATGTAAATGAACAAAAAAACCCACTGAAAGTTCCCTAACAGAGCTTTCCTGCATGTGTCATTCCCTAAATATTTGAAAGAAAACATGAAATAATACTCATCAAGCAGATAGTAGGTAAATTCTGCTAAGTAACGGGGCATACACTGAGTTCTTTGCAGAGCAACGAAGCATTTTTGATTATTGTATTTTTCCAGCTTTAGTGCAATATAATGGACACATAACTTTATGTATGTTTAAGGTATACAAGGTGATGATTTGGTACATGTTTATATTACAAAATTGTTACCACAGAAAGACTAGTTAACACATTCATCACCTCACGTAATTAAGAGAGTAGACTTTAAATGTTTTCACCACACACACATGCAGAAGATCATGATATTTTTGAAGGACTCATTGAGGTAGGAAGAATTCTTGACTGAGACTCACTGGGGTTCAAGGTCATACTCAACTTCCTTGTCTTCCAAGACAAGAGAAACCCTAGAGTGAATGCCTGACGGGTATTATACACGATAGAGGCATATAATCATGAAGAAATAATACTTTTAAGAGCTACCATAGGTGTTTGTTGAGCAAATGAACTTAACTTCTACAAACATCCCAAGAATTGTCAATACTCTGTTTTTTACGTGCTGTCCTAAGTCTGGAAAGTCATCTTCAGTATTAAAAAGCAAAACACTCCTGTTGTTTTTATTGTCAAAAGAATTTCTATTTTAATGATAACTAAAACTACCTCTTAACCAAATATTAAGTACTTAATTAATGACAGTTTTTAATCAACAAAAAAAGTTATAAGTTCGTTCTTTTTTTTTTTAAAGAAAGCAGCTCCAGTAGTCTGTAAATAAATGTATTAAACTCATTTGATGTGAAGTATTGCTGAAGGTTCAATTCTCCCATCCCAATAGTATTCTTTTTTTTTTTAGGGTACTCATAATCTGTATTAGATGGCAGGGTCTAAATACTTTCTTTGACATTTCTCATATCCACAAATGTAATGCAAGTGAGTGCTGAATACAACACACTTATTAAAATCTATAATATACATATAAGCATTATCAGTTTTTAATCTCCCCTAAGATAACATAATGGCTGTAAGCCAATGAAATACAAAAACTCAGCCACATCTGTGTGTGTGTATATAGATGTGTGTATGTCAACTGTCTTGTTCCATTTTAGAATTAGAAGTTTCCAAACACCTTAAAGATTGCACTTATCATATGATGTTATTTGTATAAAATCGCGTGCATATATATATCTCTGTGACTCCGCACTGAGAAAGTTGTCTGGAAAGATGCTCAGATGACTTTTATATATTGTCATTATGAGGATGTAATTTTTTTAAAACAACAAAGCAATTTAAGGGACATAATTCTTTTGAACCCTCAACAGTAATGGGATTGATTGATCATCAGCCCTGCTGCCTCAGTCAAAAACACACTGCACCGCATGCCGACAGGTATCCTTAACAGCAGGGTACAATTTCAGAGTTTTTGCAGTCAAGAGGTTTCTGCTGAGCAAAAATTCTCGTTCAATTTAGAGATGCAGATTATGATAATTTTCCTAGCCTCCTCACAGCAGGTTTCCTGCCTTCGTTTTGCAGAGCCCTAAGTTCAGTAGGAAACAACTAGGTAAAACTTCAGTTCCAGGTTAACACACCCGTCCAGCATAGTCCCAGTAACTCATGCAAAGCTGCTTAGCCTCCCAGGTGAAATGGAATAGAGTCAAATTGCTTTTCTAACGTAATACCTATTTATAATAAATGCAAAGAGGTTTATGATGGGAAACTTTGTAGAGCATAAAAATTATGAGGGAAAAAAGCCTATTTTTTCTGGCCTAAAATTGGGAAGAAGTGTCATGTATGCCAGTACGTGACACTCTTATTAAAATAAAGGGATAAAAATATTCAAAAATTTAAATTGAATACATTGGCCTTTATGATATATTATTTCAGCAAGCACATTTAAATGAAGCTATTATACTTTATAGTAGCAATTTTTTCCTGAATAGCACAGTTTTTCTGGTTTACATAAATTTCCTCCATTTTAATTTCTTTCTCTCTGCTAGGCCTCAGGCATGTAGGACAAAATTTCCTTACTTTGCTTGAAAAAAGTAGATTGCTCAATATCATTTTTGTCTGCTGCTATTAGAATAATGATCATCTGTATAGATATAAACAAAATGATATAAGCACACATTACTATGTGTAGGTCGCTAAGATACTGGTCTTACCCTTTGGATAAGAAAATTTTAGATGGACGTTTCACCGAGATGGTAAAAATTGAATAGTCAAGGTCAGATCCAATATTTTACAACCACAGGTTGGTCTGTCTCCACACTCACACCTAGGCAGTCTACCCCAGTCTTCCATTAGCTGTTCTTCTTTCAGGCGTAGGGCACGAAAGCAGCATGCCACAACTGTGTTTTCATTGCGTCAAATTTAATGATTGATTTGGTTTTTGTAATAGAGGAAGTAAATGCCCCAACAGGCCCAATGTGAACTTTACAAACTATACCGGCTTGATGTTTGTTTTTAACACATAGAATTGTGATTTCAGCTGAGAATCAGACCCACACCCAGATACATGATAATCCACTGCAAACTTTATTTCTTTCTTTATTCAACAAGTGTGTAGTTAGTAACCACTAAGTGCCAAGCTGTTCAAGGTCTTTAGATGCATCAGTGAATGAAATATGGCATTCTTTTGGGACATGCACGTGATAAATAATACTCACAAGTAAGTGAACTGTGTAGTATCATAGGGTATGAAACCAAGAAAAATAGATTAAAGGCAAGACAAGGAGGGGACAATGTGATAGGAGGCAGGGGGTGGGATAAGATATGGTGCCACTTGTACCAGCTTATCTGGCAGATGTTTCGTTTTGTTTTGTTTTTTATGGTCAGCCGGGTTGTCTTAAAATCAGAATGTGTGGGTCAGACTTGCAGAGTGGGGTCATTATGAAATGACTGTTGCACAGATTTCCTGTTTTTACTAATAAGCTTCCCCTCATTGACATTCATATTGAGATACTGACCTTAGATTTCCCCCAAATTAGAGCAACCTACTGCATGTGTTTACTGACTGTTAGCTTCGGAGTTCTTTGCCTGGTTTTGTTCTGCACGGTCTAATGACAAGTGCTCTCCAGTACTGCTGTATTTCCAGAGAGGTAAACAGTGAAGAATTAAATTTATATTAGATTTAAATTTATTTCTATTTTTCCTAATGATCTACAACTTATAATTTTAAATTATTACAGCATCACTATAACCACATCTTTGGCAGTGATATTAAGCAATGCCAAATTATTTCAAAAATATGCAACCATTGGATAAGAATACATTAACTTTTACAATAAACCTGATTTTTGAAAATATCTACTTATGGACCCCTTAGATAATATTCTTATCTAATTCTTATTTAATTCTCAGAAAAATGAGGACTGAACCCTAAATTTGAGTAAATGTTCTTAAAAAATAACCTCTTGTCATTTCTAATTTAGTTCTTTTTGTGATACCACTTAGAACTATTTCCATGTTAATAACCATATATATATCTCTAACTACCAATGATACAGAATCACAGCCTGTTTGTGCTGGAAGTGATCCCAGAAATTCTAGTCCAACTGCCTTTATTTTACAGGTGTGAAAACTGAGTCCCAAAGAGAGTAATTTGTGCGGGTTAGATGGTATATACAGGTTCAGGAAGCCAATTAGTAGTAAAATTAGGACGGGAACCCATTCTTCAAACTCCCAATCCATGTTTCTGGTATATCACTCTACCTGAGATTTTCCATTGATCATAATTGAAGTGCTTTGTTTGTTTGTTTGTTTCAATAAGGAGAGCTGACCGTTCCTTTGTATTGCACCAAGCAACCTGATGAGTGAGTGTGCCTAAATACCAGAACGGCTCACTTATTTGGTGACTTCTCCAGCATTGCCAGAAATGACTTTAAAAAAATCAGAATGATCTCTTGAGATTTTGTTTCTTTGAAAAAAGGTGAAATTATTTATGAAGCCATGAAATATTTGACCTATCAATCAGTATATATAGCAAAAATTAAGTTACTGTATTATTTTTTAAGAATTGTGGAAGGAAAAAATATAAATAGTAAAGTGCTGAGTTTATAAAACAGCCTCAGCAACATCTGGGCCCTGGGTTCCTTGGCATCTTTAGGAAATGGTACAGAGTCAGGTGAGAACTCTTTGAAGCCTCCCAAGGCAAAATTAAGCAACTCACTGGAAAATAATTTCGGCAGATATAATAGAGCAGAGAGGCAATATATTGCAAACACAAAGAAAAATCTAAAAGACTATCTGCTAAGCCTGGGGAGTTCCGTAAGCAAAAATAAATAAATAAATAAACAAAGCAATATTGGTTCATTTTCTAAGACAGTTTTTACTTAAAGCCTTATAATACATCTTAAAATATTGTATATTTGGTTCCTGTAAATGGATTCTAAATTTGCCTGAAATGAAGGATAGATCCGTAATTTCATATAATGATAAGACTGGGGTTTCTCATTGCACAGAATAGAATTTTCATGTGTATTTCCAGGCATCTCATTTATTAAACCAATATAATTTAAATTTTAAGTAAATTTAAAAGTATGTATAATATTAGGTACATGGCTCTAAATGATTGATGAGGTTTGTTATGGAAAACACCTGTAAATACTCAGGGTCCAGAAGACTTAATGAACACTTTGTGAACTTATCAAGGTTTTGATGATTTTGTCTGATAATGAATGAAGTAAGAAAATGAATAATTCACTCAGTTTTTACTTCTGTTACTGTGCACATGTAAATCCTGTAAGACTAAGAAGCTGAAAACTGGTTCTTCTGTTTCAATATCCATAACATAACACAATTAAAGTCTTCTATAATCAGTAAAGCTAATTGAAAATTATATTTTAAAACTACATCTTCTCCTTATTTATGTGATGGCTAATTATCAGCATTCTTGCATTAGGCACTTAATAATATTTTTAGCAATAACAAAAAATAAGATGTTTAAAAATAAAAAGCTAATATTTTAAAATTACCAATGGGGGGAAAATTAAAATAACTGGTTTATGCTTATTTTTGATGCATTGAATTCATTTTTGTCTAAAGCCCTTAGTGATATCCTTGGAAATTTTTATCCCCTTTCTTTTCCTCTCCCTCCTCCCATGAATATTTATGTGATTTATAAGGCAGCAACATTTTTTTGCATATTCCTTGCCCAAAGGAATATTTTTTTTCATTTTTAATCACTTCACAGATAAATTGTTCTCTGATAACCAAGGGAATTAATGGGCCAAACTTCCCTTCTACATAAACCTACGTGGACCAAGAGTGTCTTAGTTTGCCTTGTGGGCTGAGTGAAATTGAACTGACCTCCACCTTTCATTATCTTTTCATACATTGCATAAATTGGTAAGAATAAAAGTAATGTGACCGGAAGTACGGTTTGACGGACAGTATCGGGTACTACAACACCCAAATATTTATAAGCTAGAAATAGTGCCTCGGGGCACCACATTTATCATGACTATTTGCATTTACACATTTTTGTCTACAGTTTAGAATCACATAGTAAATCACTCACTGTAAAAAGTAGGATTGTTTTGGAAACGTGCTACTGACCACTCTAAGGATAACAAAGAAATGCTAAATGCAGTTTCCTCCTGCAACGGGCTTTTAATCTATTTGGGGAAATAAAGCACTGAGGCATAGGCAGTAAGATAACAGAAGAGTTCATAATGAATCGAAATCTCTACATGGACAAGCATGGGCATTATAAATTTTCTTTGTATATTACCTATGTAACTAATTTCAGTGCATGCTTGTAAGTTCAGAAACTTAAGCAAAAAAAGTTCAAACAAAGTTGTATTCACATTTAGACAGCAGAGTATATTTCCTAATGATTTGAACTCTGGACAGAAGAAAGTGAGGTGTTTGAATCTCAACAGAGATCAAACAATACACTCGAACACTAGGCCTAATCCAGGCATTGCTTTGACCATTTCCTCATGCTATGCTGTCTAAATCACCACTTATGTCTAACTCGTCAGGAAATGGCATCATTCCTTCAAAACTTTGTATTAACGAAGGGCTTACTAGCCGTTCCTTCTTTCAAAAAGAAAAAAAAAGTTCAGCCCTGACCAGTGTGGCTCAGTTGGTTGGCCGTTGCCCTGAAAACCAAAAGGTTGGCTTCCCTGTCAGGGCCCACGCCTGGCTTGTGAGTTCAGTCCCTGGTGGGAGTAAGTACAAGAGGCAACCAGTCCATGTTTCTGTCTCACATCAATGTTTCTCTCCCTCTCTGTCTCCCTCCCTTCCCCCTCTCTAAAAGAAAGAGATAAATAAAATCTTTATAAAAAAAGAAACAAAATATTCAGCACTGAGGTTTTGGGTACTGTTTAGTTTCTGAAGAAAATTACATATCCCAATATATGCTGTATAAATGTTAACATTTGTCCCTGAAACAAAAACCGCTTAGTTCTTCAGGTAACAAAATGAAAATATTCTCTTTTAGTTTGTTTTATACCTTGGCATTGAGACCCATCACTATGGGAAGCAAAATATTTTAAAAATGTATGTAGCTTTACAGGTATTAGAATTATAGAAGAAGGTTATTTGGGTATTTAGGTTAATCCTAACCACATTTTAATGGAGAAGAAAAGGAAGGCCCATTTTTTTCTGTATTTGTGGCACAGCCATCCTTGACTGGATTCCCTGATCATACACAAGAGTAACTGAAAACGTGAACTCTGGAATTAGCTTGCCTAAGTTCAAATCCCTGTTTCTGCTACTCATCACCTGGGCAACCTTGGGCACCCTCAACACACTGTCTTCATTTCTTTATATCTTCAATTCAAGTGATAATGTCACAAACATAGGGTTATTAGAATTAAAGTGCATAATTCATGCAAAGTACTTAATACAGTTTAATAGAGATGGACTATCATTGCTTCTACCTTCCACATGGTCTCTTGTTTTCTCGAAAATGAAACCTAGTCGTGCATCACTATGAACCATAATTGTTTCCTCATTTCCTTCATGTTCAGTGTCTCCATGAACATAATCGCAAAGAAACTTAAATACATAACTTTATATAGTTATATAACTCCATATAGCTTATACATGAGCATACAGAAATTGTAAGATAGAAAACAATCTTACTCGAATGAATACTGTCATTCTTGGAATAACAGTAGCTTCAAATCTGCAGCTGGAACAGGATTTAAATAGCAACCTAATGGCTTTGTCATCATAACTACATAAAAGGTCTGGCAAGATGTGAAAATTTGGGCATATGGGCATGGTTGGCAAGACCTTTGAGTTGAAATTTAATCCACCCAACAAGTTGGTGCATCAAAATAGTGCTTGGAAATGTTTGCACTGTATTGCACGGTATTTGGCTTTCCAGCTAAAGCTATTCATGAGTGGAGAATGTGGGCCGGCAGAAGAGTGTGGGGCAGGAGACTCTGTCCCTCCAGATTGTTGACCAGCTGGAATGAGTCAAGCTTAACTGACACTTGACAGCTGTCCATCAGCTTTATCATGAAAAGAGCTTTGTTGAAGCAGCAGCTGCCTTCAGTACCACAAGCCAAAAGAGAAATACAAGTGCCTGAGAGCCCAAGCTTCTCACCCACTCTGCACCACTCTCAGCAGCCATGAGTCTCGCTCCAGCTGAAACCAGGCAACCTTCAAAACCCAGAAAAGGGTTCCTTAGGAACACTGCACTTCCTTTTTTAAAAAAGGAAGGATGATTCTGTTCTTTGCTTCTGGACACTCCTGAAAGTTTTCTGGGTCAGACTATAAAATTGATCAATAACCATTTTGGCTGGGTAGATTATCTTGCCTGAAAACATTTGCTCATTTCCTAGTTCCCTTTTGTCAGCCATCTGTGAGACAAAGGATATGAAATGAGAAGCTGTAACTATTTAGGGTCCTGTAGACATGTTGACGAGTAGAATCCTTCTTCTAGCAAAGATTAAATGTATCATTGGAATGCTTTCTGATCGGTATCAACGAAGGTTTATTTACTATTGTGGGCCCACAGAGTGTGAAAAAAAATCGACAGTCTGTATCATAACTGAAGGAGCATTTATAATATGCTGGTTTTATTTGTGCGTTGTTGCATTGGGCTTTGCCAGGCATTTTGAAGAGACTGCTGCAAGTTAACAAATCGTTTGGCTGCATGCATGATGTGATTTACTCCAGGGTCTAGCCAGTGCATTCAGCTTTATTTGTTATCCTAGCAGAACATTATTTATTAATGTGTTCTTCATGCTTTATTAAGCCTAATGTCAAAACACCTCTGTGGGACCTACTAGGCATGTTTTCTCTTTGTGGTAAGGCCTCCCAGAGAAAATGAAAAATTATTCAGCAGTGCTCCAGTTAAAACCCAACAGACATCAGTTCAATTTCTCTTGAACCTGTCAGGTGATGTTTCTGGGTCTTTGTGAAAAATCTGAATCTGACGCAGTGTGAAACTGAAATCAAAGAATGCCCTCCTTCAGATGTCAGTAATTAGAGTCCCTTCAAAACCAAGCAAAACTTGCGTGGCCCCCAAAGATGAGAGGACTCATCAGTAGGCCAGGGGAAGCACAGATTACAACAGTAACTGTGTAATTGTAACAGTAACTGTTTCTCAGTTACACCAGTAACTGAGAAACTATAGATTTATGCAGATATCATAGCAATTTGAGATTAGTAACAAAGTGAAATAACAGGACAGCTGAATCCCAAGGGGCGTGGGATTCTGCACTATGCTAGGAGTTAGCAGTAGGGGCTGGTGGGTAAGGGGAAGAAGCCTCTATGACTAAGGAAGACAACCAGTGTGTATAATAGCACACAAAAGGCATGCACCTGTCAGCTGAGGATTCTCCTGGCTTCTGGGAGGAGGGGTGAGTCTCAGTAGGGCCAGACAGGTCATGGTAATGGGGCAATACAGGCAACTGGGGCTATAAGGGTAAGTGAGTTTGGGCATTATGGTTTGAGGCATCACACACACTCATCAGTCACTTATAAAAATAAACAGAAGAGGAATTAGCTAGGGCTCAGGATTCCAGGCGAGAAGACTGGAGCTCTCTGACCTGAGTTTCCTACCAGAAAGCTACAGGACAGCAACCAAGCTATAAGAGAGGTAGGGAGTAATTATTCTATCTCAGTGGTCTGTGCCAGTGTCTGGGACCCAGCCCTGCCCCAGGACCAATGAAGTCTACAGTAAGGAGATCCAGCAAGTCATGCTGGATGCTGTATCTGCCCTGTCTGCTGGCCGCCAAGTGCCCGCATGCCACCATCACCTCGCAGGTTGGGAGCTTCAGTGATTCCTGGTCCAGGAGCCTGGAAGAACTGGGCTCCCATATAGAATCTGCAAAGAAGTTTTCCATCTTATAATTTCACAGACTTGCTCTCTACATTTTGTAACAACTTAAAGTCACTCTAGCACACAGCTCAGTACTTAATTATGTAGATAATTATTTCTGACATGTAGTTAAATAGTAATTATTGAGCTCCTATCATGTGCAAGACACAGTTGGGAATAAAAACATCCGGGTGGCAGATCTTTCAGGAAACTTAAAATGAAGAAATATATGTAGAAATATAAAGACATTAGGAGGCAAAAAAAGATTTTACAGGCATGAAAGATGAGGAAAAACTGAGGAACCATCACAATTTGGAGGAGACAAAGGAGACGTGACAACTCATTGTGATGTGAGATCCTGCTTTGCATCCCAGACCAGAAAAAGTACATTACCGGAGAAACCGGTGAAATCCAGATAAACGCTAGAGTTTGGTTATAAGTATTGTACCAATGTTAATTCCTTCGTGTTGATAACTGTGCTATGGTTGTGTAAGATTAACATTAGGAGTATCTGATTAAAGGGTATAATGGGAACTCTGCAACTTTGCTATAAGCTTAAATTAATTTCAAATGAAAAGTTTAAAAAGTGATAAACCCTGTAGGAAAGGTGCAGATAATACATTTAGATGTCCTGAAAAGGAAAAAGCTTCTAGCTGCTGAGATGAGCTAACTCTTCATAAAGGGGCAGCTGGACATCCAAGGAAAGGAAAAGGGACATTTCCAGGGTGAGAAAACGGGGTGAGTAAAAGCATTAAAACAGAAAAAGAGAGTTTTTCTGGGAAGAAAAACAGTATAAGTAAAGTGAAGAGCATTACAGCCCATGAGGAAGGGCCTGGGATTTAGTCTACAGATAAAAAATCAGGAAGTTGCAGGGAACATGGAAGAAGATAGCAAGCAATTTGATTTGCTTGAGTTCACCATTTGAACTGACACTGTGAGTGGAGGCAGAGATGAGTTGAGAGGTTGTAGAGATAAACTCGTGATAGATTTTGAATGCGAGGCAAGGGGTTTGACCTGTCTCTGCTGTGCGGCAACATAATCCGGTATGTGTTTCTGCCTGTTCTCCAAGAGACTGTGTGTACTTCAAAACTGGTCTTGTGTCTTATAATGAGATATCTTGGGACAGGTACATAGAGAAAATATCCCAAACTGAAAAGTTATGAAGAAAAGGGAGGCAGCTGCAGCTGCAAAAAGAGCTTGAAATCTGCAGGCTAGAGAACAAATACCTTGGAGAAAGGCTGAAAGGACAGACATATTAACTAACATGAAGACTATACTAACCTAAAGCAATGGGAAAGTTAAGGGTGTTAAATACACAAGGCAATATACTTAGAGTTAGCTGCTGCTGTGTAAATGTTTGGCCAAAGATAAAATCAAAGGACATTTCTTTGACAGGATTGCAAAATTAATATGTCTAAGTTAATTAGAAGACTATTAAAATATAAAATAATATTAAAAATTATCTATGTGGAAATGCATTTATGATCCAATTGATGTATTTGTTAATAGGAAATAATAAACCGCCACTGCCATTTTGTTTTCTCACCAGGAGTTTACAATATGGATGTCGATACCATGATTTTAGGGTTCAAAGGGAGGAATGATAACTTAGAGGGGGGCTCATTACTCCAGAGCAGGAAGTGAGAAAAGAGGGATTAAACATCAACATTGCCATGTATCTCTGTATGTGCTAACCCCATGGCAGGAGCTCCCTGTAGGGAAAACATATCAGGAGTTTGGAATATGCACCGTGACTACAAATTTGCAGAAGTCCAAGCCTACCCTCAGTAGAAGAATCTCTGTGTCTCCTGGAAGGGACACTCCTACTAACAACTGCAAATCTAACTCCAACTAACTCCCAGTCTGATTCCTACTAACTACACTTCTACCAGTTGATGCCCACTGAAGAGCCTGGTTATGAGTGATCAACTTACCAGACAGCAAACTGGGACTCTGTCAACACAAACCCCTTTGATCTGGGATTAGGAAGAGCAGTTACAAACCATGCCTAAAACATCACCTTCTGGTTGCCAGTTCTCACAAAATCACTCCCAAGTGTGACAATATGTGTCTTATTTCTCTTAAGGCTGCAAACCAATGTAGAACACATAACATGTACACATGTTACTCAAGGGTATTTTTTTCATTCATTATGTTTAAGCCATTAGCAATCACCTTACATGATCTTTCAACAATTCCAAAGCCTCAGAACATTCAGAGTCTATCTTGAATTTTATTTTATTTTTCTAGCTTAGTCTGTTATGCCAGTTGTTTCTACACCAATTTAATGTCATAAATAGAAACAATTTTTGGTCCTTTTGTGTAATCCAAGAATGAGAGCTGATTTTTAATACATTTTCTCCTGACATATATAAAGCTAAATACTTGCCTTAGAAGACATCTTTATTTTAATGGAATATGGCATAATATTAAGAAATATATTCATGAGACTCATAAAAAACTCCTCAAGTTAATAGAAAGGAATATTTGTATAGTCATCATATAAAATGCTTTTATAACTTTATCGTCAATTTTATTATTATCAAGAGGCTTCTAGAATGAGTCTTAAGAACCAATGGCATCCTTAAAATCAAATTTGCAGACAGCATGAATAACTCATATAATGGAAGCTAGAATCAAGACCCAGAAAGACCTATACTAGCTATAACACTGGGTCAAACCTGGGGAAATTTAAAAAAAAAAGGGGGGGGGGGATGAATGTAAAGTCCCATCCTTCAATCAAAAAAAAAAAAAGTGTATTGGGAGAAATTTGAAAGAAACACACATGAAAGATTCTAGGCATCCATTTAATTTACTTGTTCAGTATGAGTTAGAGATGCGATGTAATTGCCAAAAAATGCTGATAAGAGCTTAGACTCGATGTGTAATGACATGTCCAAAGCAAAGAGAATGATGGCTTCTCTCAGTCTGGGTTGAGCACACCCATTCCCAGGCCTGAAATGTCACATTACGGTTTGAGAGCTGCACTGTAACTGGAACACAGGTAATGTGTGTCCCGAGCGGAGCGCCCAGGACTGTGAAGGGCTACAGAGCAGCCTGAAGAAGATGAGAATATTCAGCCAGAAGGAGATAAGCTATAGTGGAGGACTGAACACTGTCTTCAGTATTTGAAGGCTGCCATGGACATATGGAGCATAGGCAAAGGGCAGAATAAGGAGAAAGGGATAGAAGACACGGGGATGTACATCTTGTCTCAATTTAAGTAAGAATTTTATGATAACTGTGGCTGAGATGCCCAGCAGGTAGAAAGTTGTCCATGAGCTGGCAAAGGGCTGTAATGGCTTATTGCAAGTGCTGAGTGCGTCTACCTGAATGTAGTTGGTCTGAGTGCATGGTCTCTCTGAAAGGCCACAGTTCTGTCTCATCTAAACCGAAATCAGAGTACCACCAAAGTTGCCCAGACCTTAACAATGGTATAGGTCATGTTCTTAAAAATACATCAGAGGGTCCATCTGCTTTCTAGAAATGTAATGAAATATCAGTTTAACTTCTACCATAAGCAATTGAAGCACTCCTAATAAGTCAGTTCTAGGCATATTAGTTCGGGTTAACATGGCCACTGCTTAAGCTGGAGAAGTGCTAATGGTTTTCTTGTCCATCATTTTCTCAGAAACCAGAGCTTCTGCTACAATGGCTAAAATAAGCTAAAATCCTGAAAGACATAAATTGTGATCACAGAGTTTTAAAAGCATTTTTTGTTTACTTATTTACTTGAGGTCCAAGACTATAACAGGTTTTGCTTTCAAATTATGCAATGAAAACGTGGGCCACACCTAGACAGACACACAAATGAATGGAGCTGCAAAATCACTTTTGATCCTATGAAACTCTTATTTCCTAATTTCAGTTTATAATTACTACTAGTAATGACTATTTTATCTAAGTGTTTTAGCAACCTTTCCATTTCATTCCATCTGGTCTATCCACAACTCAAGATTAACATTTTTTAAATTGTTTTTGTATTTTTCCCATTACCATTTAGTCCCCTTATACCCACCTCCCCCCAGCAATCACCACACTGTTGTCCATGTCCATGAGTCCTTTTTCCTTGTTGTTCAATCCCTCTGCCCCCTAAACTTTTGTATCAATTTTCCTACCTTGTTTTTTGACAGAAAAATTACTGACAATGAACAACCTGGGCATGATGTCAAAATTCTATTAGAAAGATAGGTTTCATGGGTTATAAAGATATATTGAAAGTTCCCTTTATTTTATTACTTGAGAATTACTCTGAAAGGAGAGATAATTTGAACTTTATGTCACTACTAGCCAACACACACAATCATTCATATTTTCTCTCCATCCTTTTCTTCTCCCCCTTCTGCCATTTCTTTCCCTTTTTCCTCCTGATCTCCAATAATTATTTGAAGTTAGACTCTTCAATTGATATTTCTAATGAACTTAAATTCAAATTTGTATGCCAATTCCTACTATTAAAAATTTCAAAATACAATTGGAACAGGAACAAATAATTTTCATCTTCTGCTTAACAACATTCTTTTTATTAAAATGAACATCCAGAATTTGAATACCAAATTATTTATTCTAGGACCACTAGTGAGTCAGTGAAAAGACAGACAATACTCAATAGAAAAGCTGTGAGAATACAGGAAAAAAAAGTATGGGGAAAAGGGAGCTTAAATTGGAGAAAATTGAGTTAGAGAAAAAATCTTTAGAATTATGCATAGAGAAGGTGTTTTTAAAAAGAATATTATAAGAGAGACAATAGACTTCTTTTAGTAATAAGCAAGCAAACTAGGGATACACATTTTTAAAAGATTTAAACTATATAATAATTTTCAAAACAAAACCAGTGCCAAACTTTAGCATATGTTTAATAAAACTTAATTGAATTCTCTCATTGAAAATACAGAATGTAAAAAAGAACATTACACATATTTCAATTTGGCAATAATGAAATGATTCTGAAAATCTGTACAACCCACATGACTCCCTTACCCACAATTCCAATTTACTGTAACTGGATAAAGTCTGACATTTATATTCCAGTAACCACTGAGATCACTTGTGATTTTAACCCTATCCTCCCTATTTGCCTTTAGCTAGATCCATTGATTTCATTGCCTAGGAAAAATTATTGAGCTTATAGAGTAGCTCTGTAACCACCATATTTGAGAATTGAACATTTAATCCAAGGAAGTCTCTGATCTTTAAAAGCTAATAAAATTAATAGTATCTTTTTGCATAAAAATGTATAATTTAGAAAGTACTTTGTATAAAATCATGTAGAGTAGTTAAAACAGGAATTATTATCCCCTTTGCAGAATTAAAAACACTAGAAAGTCACCTGGTGGCCAATAGGCACATGAAAAGATGCTCAATGTTATTAATCATCAGGGAAATCGAAATCAAAACCTTGAAAGTTTACTTCATACCCATCAGAATGGCTATTCTCAGACAGAAAATAAGAAGTACTGAAGAGGATGTGGGAAAAAGGGAACCCTCATATGCCATTGGTGGGAATGTAAAATGGTGCAGCCACTATGGAAAATAGCATGGAGTATTGGGAACTGCCCTGCCTGGTTTCAGAAGCTATAACCCCACCATGGCTAAGGCTGAGTGAACGACCTTCAGACTGGACCATAAGCCACTAAGGAGACAAAGCTTATCTCCCTGGCAGGAGCACCACTTCTGCTTTTTCTTCACCATGCCTGGCCCCCAATACTTGATCAGTTAGCTAATGATGGATAAGATTCCCCAAAGGTGGAATGACCTAAGACAGGCATGATCAGGGGGAGGCCCCAGGGAAGGGCTTGGGAGGCTATAGAAAAAGGGGATGATGGACCCTCTCCTTGGCTTTGGCATAGCCTGAGTCCTCATCCTGTCTGAGAGAAGTCTCCTAATCTCTTGGCTGCCTTACTTCCCCTGCCCGACTTAAGCCTGAAACAATGACAGAGGGTGGTGAAGCCATGTGCAGGAAAGGGCGGGTTCCCCAGGTGATCAGGCCTAAGAAAGAATACATAAAATCCTGTGAAACCTGCTTTGTCTGGAATGCTCTCAATTAATGATAAGGGTCCGAGCAGGAAATGAGTTTGTTTCCCAAAGTTTGTAACCCTTTAGCTAACAGACCCTGACTCAGAATAATCCCTAGTAGTTCTTTGTATGTTATCTATTGTTTGATCCTTACTGCCTGACAATGATTAATGAACTTTTACCTGTATTCTTGTGCAAAATGAACACAATAAAACCCCATTGAGGAAAAGGCTCTTGGCCTTTCTTTTTTAAGAGATCGGCTACCTTTCCTCCCCAAGCAGATCATGTCTTGGTAGACTTATTCTCATCTGTGGCGGCTGGGTGGGGGGGCAGGGGGCCCTGCAGGTGGAGGCCTCACAATGGAGTTCCCTCAAAGAAGTTAAAATTAGAACTACTATATGATCCAAAAATTCTACTTTGGGGTATTTATCCAAAGAAAATGAAAACACTCACTTGAAGAGATACCTGTATTTCCAAGTTAATTGCAGTATTGTTTACAACAGCCAAGCTATAGAAGAAATCTAGTGTCCATCTATAGATAAATGGACAAAGAAGATATTGTACATATATATACAATGGAATATTACTATGCCATTAAAAAGAATTAAATCTTGCCATCTGCAACAACATGGATGGACCAAGAGGGTATTTTGCTAAGTAAAATAAGTCAAACAGAAATACAGATACCTCTTATATGTGGAATCTAAAACAAACAAACAAAACAAAAGACAGACTCATAGATACAGGAAACAAACTGGTGGTTACCAGAGAGGAGAGGGGTTGGGGGGCAGGTGAAATAGGTGAAGGGCATTAAGGGGTACAAACTTCCAGTTTTAAAACGAGTAAGTCATAGGGATGAATCATACAGCACAGTGTATATAGTCAATATTATTGTAATAATATTGTACGGTGACAGACAGTAACTAGACTTATTGTGAGGATCTTTTCAATGTATATGTGTAAATATTGAATCACTGTGATGTACACCTGAAACTAATAATACATCAATCACATGTCAATTTTTAAAACCTCATCTGGTGTCCCTGAATAAGTAAAGGAAGCCACACTGTTCGTTTCCTACCATGTGAAGCTAAGAAACCCATCGGTAGCTTGTCTTAGAGCAGGGACTGCTCGGAGTTAAGAGTCAGCAAAGCAGTACGAGAGGACGGGTTCTCCTGGTAGGATGCCGATGGTGCCTGCACTGGCCCCTTCTTGCGTTCTCGTGAGCAGTACGATTCTCAGCACCATCCTCTTCCCAGTAGGAAGCTTTGGCCTTCCTTTTTGATGATCACAAAGGTTTAACTGTGCCATTGGCATTTAGTGCTGAGGAAGAAGGAATGGTAACAATTGTCTAGGGATGCAGCCGGTACCCACAGTGAAGAGATATCATTTGCCTAATGCCCCTGTTGAAAAGTATTTTGGGAGATAATTATCTATGCTAAGTTATTAATATTTTTAAAACTTATCACTCATAATCTAAAATTCTTAATTGTCATAATTGATTAAGGAGTTGTCCAAGAACTTGACCATCCTCCAAAGCCTCCTGCAAATGCAACAGAACATTGGATTTTTCCTCAGTTTTCAGAAAGAACAAGTAATCAGTGGCTCAACAGTGTAGTTTTGAGTTGGTCAGGGTTTTCAGTTGCTGTTATTCCTTGTTACACATTCCTATTAGCTTTCATTTGTCATTGTCTATTCAATTTACTGTGGGCCATTTAGTTAACCCTGAAGTGTTGGTGATCCCCACTTTTATGAACAGTACTTTTGGACTATAAATTACATGAGCCATACTTTTAAATACAGGCTATAGCTTGTGGTTCAAGGATAGATTATTTGTACAACTATTACTACAATAGATCTATGCACAAACTCCCTTTCAGAAATTACCTAGCATAGTATTGTATTGCATCATATCACACAGTACAACATAGTGTAGTACAGCATAGCATATAGAGTACAGCAGAATATATAATAGAATATACTACAGTGCACTTACAGTACTTACAGTACTTACAGTAGTACTATAGAATAGTATAATATAGTATACTAATAATATCATATATTACGGTATAATATTCTTATCGCCATATTTTTTCCCACTGGAAAGTGAAACAGGTGACACAAATAAGTGGTAGGGATTTTTTCCTGCCAAGAGGACTGCCTACGAAAGTCAACAGAGACAGAGACAGAGACAGAGACAGAGAGAGAACACACCACGGAGTTATGGTGCAGCAGCATAACCCGAACAGATCTCCTGGGTTTGGACTTCTTACTCAGAAGGCTTGGGGTGGATCAGGACAGTGAGTCCTTAGCACTGTCCTGATGCACCAGCTTGTCCTTAGGGGAGACCACAGGCTACTCTATTGCAGTGCCTTGTACCCGTGTATTTCTGATGAAGTGTTTAGAGACCCTGTACCAGAGATTGTATCATTTTCATTTTAATACCAACTGATACCTTTGTCTACAAGGAAATGTTTCACCCATAAAATTTATCACCTTGTCTCCAGCTTCATTGTTAAAAACTACCAGACTACTCTGCTTTTTAAATAATACTTTTTATTAATAAAATATTAGGAAGAAAATAATAATACTAAATTGTAAAATTATAAAAAGAAAGCTTATAGAGCTAAACTTTAATATACTCTGAGGGACAAAGAAATAAAGTCACCGATGCTAGGTAAGAAAAATGTGCGGCAATGGAAGGGTGCTCTGTGATTTACTTGGCTGGCTACTACATAGCAGAATAAATTCTATCATCTTGCCAAAACCTGAGGGAAATGTGACTTAAATGGCAATAAATAACCTTATTGGAAAGAGTTGCATGTGATATACTGTATCTTCCAGCCTTCCTACAGAAAAAGTTCTTGTTGATTACAGCATCAGATCCAAAGTGGACTGAAGATGAGGTATTTTTCATACACTTCACATGGCCCTTCTGCTCCTGTGCTACGGCCTCTTAAACTGTTAGTTAAAGGTCAGGTGGACGTATGTATGCAACTCCAAGCTTTTCAGCCTCTTTCAGGTTAAATAAACTTCACAGCTAGCTTTTCCTATGCATTTTCACTAATATTCCTTTGCTACTCAGAAGTCAGCGTTATACGCTTATTAATATTAATGTTTAATGACATCTTAATTACTGTTATTTGGCTAATGGTTTAAAGTTACAAACACTATTGTGCATTGTCTATTTAACCCTCACAATATTGTTTTGTTCAAAGGAAGGGTATTATTTATCCTGTGTGTGGTAGTTGAAAACATTCACACCTAGAGTAGTGATGGGAGTTGTCCAATCATAGTAAGTAGGTGGGCAATCTGGGGCTAGATATCAGAGTTTCTGCATCTTAATATCTAGTTAATGAGAATTTTGTCATGTGAATTATTACGATTGACTATGATAGTCTCATTTCTGTTGAAATGACTAGTTCTATCACATATTTTAATATTGAATGATATTATAGACTAAAATGCAATTTGCTGCTTCATTCGAACAGTTACTCCTTTACTAAAATTTTTTGAGTATCTGATTTGTGCACCAAAAAGAAAAAAGGAAAACAGAAGTAAGAAACTGCCTTCAAAAGGGTACACAGTCCAGAAGGGAAAGCAGATAAACACATATGCTCACTACAATACCAAAACCATTTGTGATGCAATAAAAAATATGTTTGGTTTGTGTCCTTCCCTTCCCCTCACTCTAGCACAGAGCTCTTAAAACTGTTGGAATTTCCTGAGTGATACGAGTGTCTCGCTGTCTGCTAATGAGGTGACTCACAGAAGAAGGGGGCCCAGGAAAACCAATCGTGTGATTAGAGGGCTATCGTTTTCAGGCCCACCCGCCAATATCTCAACAGGGGCAAGGACTTAGACATTCCAATGACCAGTGATTTAGTCAGTGAGTCTTGTGTATGAAGTTCAGAACTCGGAAACAATGAGGTTAACAATGGGTTGGCAAATTCAGTGATGTGCTGAAGTGGCATGAGTGGAGAGGACGGAAGTTCTATACCACCCCCCCACCCCTCATTCCTTACCCTCTGCATCTCTTCCATGTCATTGTTCCTGAGTTATTTTCCTTCATAACAAACTAGTAATCATAAATA
>PVKM010001285.1:0-80916 GCA_004027735.1 Carollia perspicillata | reverse complement strand
ATTGATTCATCATTCCACTCTGACTCTCAATTTCAAACATTCTTACCCATTGCTCTTGTCGGTTGGAATTCTTTGTCATTTATTCTGACTGGATTGATTGCTTTTATGACATTTCGTCTGTAGAAATAGAGTTGCCTACATAAACAAAATTCACACCTATTTCCAATACTAATTTCAGGTGTTAAATGATACAGCTAAATGATACAGCTAAAAATGATAAATCACATTAGTTCATTTTAATTTAAAACCCATTTCTGTTTTTTTTTAGGAGATAAATGACAGAGAAGATAAGGACTTGATAATTTGGAGGCCAGTTTTACTAGGTAATTATTTTAAGTAGTCATTCAGCAAATTACTTTTTGGGGGTATCACCCCCAAAAATGCCGGCCGGCATTTCAGCTCCTCCTATTTTGGATATCTTAGTATTTTGCTACCTCAAACCTTGAATAGTGAACATTCCATACCCCTCAAAACCTTTCCCAGTTTATAATAACTTCTTGTTATCCATTCCCTCAAGCAACTTTATTTCTTATTCTTTATTTCTTATTAGTACTCCTATATTAGCATATTCAGAAATTTCTTTACTCAAAAGACTTCCCCCCTCCCCTTCATAACTTTCAGGTTCTGAATCTACTGAAAGTCATTGATTTTTGGACTTCTGCTCTCCCTTTTCCATATATTTTAAGTAATACAGGCTAACATTTTAATAATGGTATATAAGCTGTAAGCTTTTTGAATACTAATTCACTCAGTGCCTCGTGGAGCTCCTCTGTAGTAGGAGTTCAGTAAATTCATGGCTGACAGTAAATAGATCACTATAACAATTCCTGTCCAGGTGATAGTTCACTTATTTTTCTCCCAGTCCCATTAGGCCTAAGAACATTTGAAAGAGACTTACTGTTTATTTAATTGCAGACTGAGTCTTGAAACTTCTTGTCCAAAGCCACTCTCTTTACTTTCAACCTAATTCTGATACCTGTCATGAAATAAGGATTTCAGAAGTCAACTGTAAGTTCCCACACTTTTCTTGTTCTTGATGCTCTTAGTGTCTGTTTTTTTCCCAGTGTCTCGGCAAAAAAAAAAAACAAAACAAAAATCCTAACAGTACCACTCATAAGTAGTTTAGTCAAAAGAATTTAAGGATTTATATCCTAACAACTTCATTTTTAAAATATTACAAAACCTGAAAGAAAAAATAATGTTTGTGTTTAATTCTTAGTTAACCATGAGTCTTCACTAATGGAATGTGTACACCTGTTGCATATTGTACAACTTCTCTAGCCTTGAAATAAGATTCAACATCACCAACTTCATTTCTTCATTTCCTACTTAACTGATTTTCTTCTGTGCCACAAAAATCTCAGCTTCACAAAGTTATGAAGTCATTAAACGGGATGTAGTGCAGTCTATTTAGCTGAAGGTGTGAAGCTGTATCTGGATGTCTTCCAGATATCCAATATCACTGTGCTTCCCTTAAAAGTTTAAAGTATTTCTGCTGTGCCTATAATTTAGGAACCAAGACTGTACAGTAAGGATCAGAATAGAAAAGGAACTTGTATGCCCCATCTTCATTTGTCAGTTTTAATGCCAATAGTGACCATTATGGGTAAGATTATAGAAGTGTTTGGGGATTGTAATTAGCACTGTCATATTGTCCTATTCATAAAATCATATTAATTTAAATTAACATTGTTTTTATGAGATTTTTTAAAAATTCCTAGTTGATCACTGAAATTAAATGGTTAGCTTCTGGTTTAAATTGTTTTAAAGTGTTTATAAGTAAAATCAAATTTCTGCCATTTCAGTGTTAGTTTATGAAGTTTTACCATCTGTTGAAGTAATCAGAAATGGAAAATTTTGCAAAAGCAGAGGAATGTGGAAAGATCTCTCTTGAAGAAGCAAAAACATCAATAGATTCAGAAACAGAGTCTTCATTCAGTATTAATGAAAACACAGCTGCTCCTGGGTCTAGGCTTTTTGAGAAGGCTCCTACCTATGGGCAAGTAGACACACTGAAAAAGAGAAAAACGGAGTTTGCAGATGATGTTGTAAAAGAGAGTTCCAGTTGTGAAGAAGATATTCCATCCAAGAAAAAACTTGATGCTGAAATTGTCCCAGAGGAAAAAGGTTCTGGTGATGATGAAGGCATTTCAAGAAAAAGAAGACTGGAAACTGATGATTTCCCAAAAGATGAACCTTCTCCTGGAGATAGCACTCAGAAAAAGAGAAAAATAGAACTTGAAGATGTTCCTGAAAAACAAAAAGTATGTTCATTGTATTTCCTTTTATTTGTAAAATTGAATATCAAATTGAAATATGGAGCGGCTGTGAAGTAATGCTGGTTTTTATGTAACCTTAATAATTTCAGAATGTTCTTTTTTATTGTGTTAAGATAAAGTAAGCTTTTAACTCTTGTAATTTAATTGTTTTTATTTAGTTGAAACTTTTGCTAATGAGACGATTTTTATGTTATCAGAAGTCTTATTTGACCAGAAACTTAAAATCGAGTTTTTATAGTTTGCTTTTTCTTGGCATTTTAAAAAAGACAAGAGTATGAGAAATCCAGATGATTTACTTTTTCTCATTTTTTATTAGGTGTTATCTCTTTTTTATATCTAAGATAGTTGAGATTATCAATTAAAATGATAAATTTCAAAATCATACCCAGCTTTACATTCCTTTCCTAATGTAGTTCCTTCAACTCTATTGTTTCAACTTCTTATTTAGGTAGTTACATACAGTTTTAGTTAAGTGGATGCAAAAACCTGGTATTGAACAGGGATACTATAGGGCAGGTAGTAGCAAGTCATTTTCTGGGAATATCATATTGTAAAAGAATCTGAGGCAGAATCTGGGTATGGAGGGAAAGAGAACTTCAATAAATGAGTAAAATTCTGCCATCTGCCAGTGAAGAGGAAAGACACAGGCTAAGCATTTGTCATTAGTGCTCTGGAGAGTGAATCCTTGTACAACAGAGAAGAGCTTGTATTATAAACATAGTTTCAGACTTTTACTAGCAACAGAACCCTCTTCTCAAGTGAAAATGTTAAACTTGGGGTATAAAATAGGTAAGAGATGAACAACTTCGGTTGAAGGGAAGTGTGGGGATCTGAAACCCTTTATCTGTCATGGGTTTTCTGCAGAATGCTTAGGACCTTAAGTAGGGAGCATAAATCGAAAATGCTGAATTAGATGAATAGCAAATAGTAGTGGGGATCACGGACACTGAATATAGCCATTTGAGTTCTAAACCCTTTGTGTGTGTGATCTCATTTAACAGTTGACTATTTTATAAATATAAATTATTCCTATTTTATTTTCTTGTAGGAACACCTTCCCTGACTGGCATTTATTGAGTTGAATAAATCAGAACTCTGGAAGAGTACTTGTTTTATTAAAACTTTGATAGAAACATTATACAGATGAAAGACCAAGATGAAAATTTTAAACCTAGAGATGTTTTTAAAAATTGAGAGTGGGGGAAACAAGTCTTATCTCTGATTATAATTAGTGGGATTTCTGTAGTTAATGCCTTTGTTTAATGAAATTTATCAATTTCACTAGCATTTTATCCTTATATAGGTCAGATGCTCTTTTAGGTTTATTTTTTTGCCGTGTTCTAATCCTTAATTTTCTTTCATTCTCTTATTTTCAGAATTTAGAAGAAGCGCACAGCTCAACAGTGGCTGCTCACTACAATGAACTTCAGGAAGTTGGTTTGGAGAAGCGTAGCCAAAGTCGTATTTTTTACCTAAGAAACTTTAATAATTGGATGAAAAGCGTCCTCATTGGTATGATTGTTTTTGTTTTATACTTTGGACTTTTTTATTTCAGCTTATGTCTCATTTTTTCCCCCTCGAATGGTTAATCATGCACCAAGTTTCTAGATCTTTAATTCCTTTTTATTTAATTGTCAAATCTTGGCTTTGTAAAACAGAAGCCAAAACTAAAACTAAGCCTTTGAGGTAAATTCTTTTTATATCCACTTTTGGTTGACTATATAAGGTATTAATGAGTTTTTAATGGATATTAAGTTGAAAAGTTAACAAGGCTTTCAAAAAACAGTGTGTTCCTTTTTATGTGGAGTTAATGCTATTAATGCTATTAAGTAATTATTCTATTTTACTCTAATAATTTTGGAGCAGTAACGTTGGATTAAATATACAGGTTCCATTAAATCAAGGACATAGGCAGTATCATGATTTTTTTATTTTGAAGCATTTAATGAGTTGGTAAAGATCATGTTTTTGTTGATTATCCATTAAACTTATTTTTTTATATATGTTTGAGGAGAAAATAAAATTTACATTGAGGATTAATGAAGATATTCAACTTTTTAGATCCAGCATTTTATCTATGGAAACTCACCGTCGATATTAAAATGAAAGTCAGTGGAAAAAAATGTGATTCGGGATATATTTATTGCTTTGTATATCTGTTACATCAAATAAACTATTACATGAGTTTAGAATTTTAAAAAGCCAGTGTGTTTTGAAGTTTTTTACAGTAAGGGTTTTTGTTTTTGTTTTTATAAAGCCAGTCTTAGGAAAAGTAAAAATGCTTTCTTGATTATACAGGGGGAAAAAGTGCTAATTATAGATACTTCTAGGTTTAATGTTAATCTATCTTTAAAGATAAATTAGACATTCTGAGATGTATTAGGAGCGAAAACTAGGCTTATTTTTCAGACACATATTAATGTTTTTCTACCTTATTTTTGTTTTTAGTATTCACAATTTATTACAAAAATATGACTTATTTGACTCTGCCATGATCAGCTGGGGTAATTGAGTGCATGTTTAATATGTCATTTATAGCCTGTACTTTTAAGATAATCTTTGGACCTTAGTCCTAATTTTTTTTCACTTACTTTTCTTATGCAGATCCAATGATGCAGATTACTTATTATTGGGTATTTTTTAATGATGTGTATTTATTCATGAAAAGACTTAAGTCAGACTAGCAAAAATTTATCTCAGCATATTCATGACATTTTCCTTCTTCAGCTGTTCCAGCAACTCTCTCATGGATGCTTTGCCATCTGCCCCTGTCTTTCTGATCCTAATGCAATCTTGTGGGCTATGCCAAGCTCCCTGTGCCTTTTTCCTTTTTCTTCTCAAAATCCATTGTTTGTCATTCTTTTTTTTTTCTTGTTGGTGCTTATAGCTTAGTAAATAGTTGACTACTATTCATTGAATGTGGTGATATCGTTGAATAATGTTTCATCATGATTTTCTTCTCATTAGTTTTACTGTATAGAAATAAAGAGATTTTATAGTTGTTTTTCACTCTTTCAATATTATTTTTATGCTGTTTTCTTAAGATTCATAGCAGAAAGTTAAATGTGGAACACTTGCACTTATATTGAAATTACTTTAAGATCCTATAGACAGCGAAAGGCAGAAGCATTTATACAGAATATGCTAGCAATCTTTTGACAATATACACATGAAATAGAAAGTGTTAAACTCAGAGTGGTAAAAACAGGAAGAACAGACCTAGGATGCAGTAGTATACAGAGTTTTAGAATTGCTGAATACATTAATCATCTAAGAATATTAAGATGCCTGATATTTGAAGCATTTGGTTATTGATATATGGGGATCTACTAATGTTATTTGTTGGCTATTAATGTGATTTGGTAGATTGGGATGAAAGATTTCATTTTTTACTTCAGAGTGTTTTAAGAATTCTGATGATAGTAAAATTAAGAGGTATGTATAAGTTTTGACTTCCTGTATTCTTTTTTTCTTGGTGGTAAGCCTGACACCTTTATGGTAATCAAGCACTTATTCCATAATTATTCTGATTAACCTAGGTGTATAATAAGCTAAACACTTAGCTTTGGAAAGAGAAAACTATGAAGGATTAGTTGAATCTTCTTGTATTACTAGAATTTAAAATGTTGGCTATTTAATGTTGAATCAGGTTCTGAAAGTAACCTTCAAAACCTACCTTAACTTTCTAAAATCAGATATGTGCTTTTTCATCTTTAATGCTAGAGAATGAAATTAATTAACTATTAGTCATATTTTGAAATATTTACCAAAAGTTACAAATTACATAAGTGAAAATATAATAATTAGTATTACATGTCAAGCAGAAGTTAATAGGTTATTAGGGGGAACAGTTCATGCTTTAGTAAAAATGGAGATCTTTTATTATGACTTATTTCTCTGTTTTAGGGGAATTTTTAGAAAAGTTACGACAGAAAAAAAAACGTGACATTACTGTTTTGGACCTGGGATGTGGTAAAGGTGGAGATTTACTTAAGTGGAAAAAAGGAAGAATTAACAAGCTAGTTTGTACTGGTAAGCTAAATAATGGTGTGGAAAAGAGTAATTTGTGTTCAGTCAGGGAAATGGAAAATAAGCTAGATCTCATTACCTAAATGATACTAAATATTTTATGTTATTTGGAGGCTCTGCATTAGATGAGTGTTTTTAAAATGAGATATATGAGCCTTTATTAAGGGTGTTTATGCTGTGGATTAGCCTAGAATAACTTGTCGTTCCTAAAAGGAAGGAAGCGATCAAAGATGATTTGAGCCATGTCTAAAATACAAACTTGAAAAGATAGGACAGTTTGCTTGTCAGAAAGAATAGTGATTATAGTGGACTGAAACTCATCAAATGAATGGGAAGAAATCTTATTGTTTATCCTCAGAGGTTGCTACAAAACTTAATGAATTCTGAAATTCATAAAATAAGTGGGGAGGCAAAGATTGAGTATTTTATCTTCTCTACCCTATATGAATCATATCTCAAGGTAACCAAAAGGTTGAAAAGGGAAATTCCTCTTAATTGAAAAATCATAATGAATAAATGCAGGAGGAATGATGAAAATCACTATTTTTTTTCACCCTGATGAAATAATAGATCTGAGCAGCAATCATAAACAGCTATTAGGTGAAGTTGAAAGGAACTTAACCTAATGAATCAAGCACATGAACCCACTGGTCAGTCTTACACTAAAGTGGAACAAGCAGACATCATGTTCTTCCCAATGGGATGAATAATAGGAAGTGCACAGTACCACCTATGAGGTATTGCCTAAATTAACACTTGTCCAGTTTTTTGCTTTTATGACCGACCATCTACACTCTTAAAAATGATTGAGAACTCCAGAAAGCTTTTGTATATGTGGTTATATTAATTGATTTATAGGAATTAAAACACAATTTTAAAAATATTTTAATCCATCGAAAAACAAAATTTAGTGAAAAAACTGGCATTCTAAAAGTATTTTTGCAAATCCCTTTAGATTCTAGAATAATAGGGACAACTGAATTCTCACACCCATTTCAGCATTTAGTATGTTGTGATTTGTTATTTTGTTTGGTAAGTAGTTGTTAAATGAATGAGTATTTTAATAGTCATTTCAGACTATTGAGGATATTCATCTTTGGTAGTACATTGAAATTTTACAAGTTAAGTAGTTCCTTAAAGATGCACAGTATGGAATCTGAAACCATATTGATGAACTTCATAATCTGTTACATTTAATTCCATTGGTCTGTCTTGCACTTTGAATGATTCCTTTGCCCCATGAGATTTTGTAATATTTGGAAAGTAATGTTCACTAAAAGAGTGCAGATCTTCTCTATGTTGACATCAAGAAATCACATTTGTTTAATATCACTACCATCCAGAGAAGTAGTGGCAAGATGCCCAGTCTAAGGTGGTAGATGTAAGTTTTTCAGAATTGTAATTTTTACTCGAAAGCTCAAATTTTATTGTTGATAAAAAATATGTTCACCCTGGCCGGTGTGGCTCAGTTAGTTGGACCATTGTCCCATAACCAAAGGGTTGTGGGTTCAGTTCCTGGCCAGGGCATATACCTGGGTTGCAGGTTTGGTCCCTGGTCCTGGCACATGCATCCCCAGTCCAGGCACAGAAAACTGCCAATTAATTAATGCTTCTCTCTTGCATCAATGTTTCTCTTCAACCCATTCCCTCTAAAAGCAATAAAAAAAATGTCTGCAGATGAGGATTAAAAAAAATTCGTTCATTATTTTTCCCGAAGTGATAGGTTTACTCCATTTTCAGGAGAATGTCTGCCATATTGCTTCGTTTGAATAACCACTTTGTTTGTCAGTGGTTCTTTCAAGTGAAAAGAATTTTCTATGAAAAATGGGGCTAGTACAGTTCACAGTGCATCACACCAGTCCTGTTCAAACTTTTTTGATAACAGATTTTTTGTTACTTTCCATTTCATCACAGAGAATATTAAAAAGATGTATTCAAGAGTCAAGACTTAATAAAATTCAGTTTTACTGTTCACTAAAGGATATTCCTAAATGAAACTGGCTTTTTTTAAATGCTAGTTTTAGAGTGGTGAAGAATATATTTAAGTATTACCAGTAACACTTGGTGCTACTACCTTGTATATTCATGATCAGATGCCAACATTTTACACACTGTTGCTTTTGCTCCATCAGTGCAAAAGGGACAAATAACATTTTATTACGAAGATATACAGTTGATATTTCCAAAACTGGACATACAGTGTTAGGTTTTATAATTCAAATGATAAACTTTTAATTTTGAATGGACATTTAAAAATCATGGTAGGATCTTTCTGTTATAGGTACCTATTTAGAAAACTTCTGTCTTTTGAAAAGTAATAGGATTTATATTGCAACAAAAGACTTCTCTCTCTTCTAAGGAAATAGAACTTTTTGCTAGTACTAAGGCTAGATAGATTTCGTGGGAAAGTTTATCCACTGAGATTAATATCTAGATTTGTGCCATCTTTGCTTTCCTTTTTGTTATCTGTATGCATCTTTGTTGACAATTACTAATATTCCTTCCCCTTCCAGATATTGCTGATGTTTCTGTCAAACAGTGTCAGCAGCGGTATGAGGACATGAAAAATCGTCGTGATAATGAATATATTTTCAGTGCAGAGTTTATAACTGCTGATTGCTCAAAGGTACATGGTTTTTAAAATTTGTCAATTTATTTTTTATGTAGTCAGTCTGGATAAATGATCTGTTTTAAAATCAGCTTTCCTTAAACACATACTTTGAAACATTAAAAATCTTATGATGAGTTTTCAGTTTCAACTAGAAATTCTATTATGATAAAACTTTTTTAATGATCTACTGAATACATCTGAAAATTTTTTGCTTTTAGTAATTTGAAATTTGAAGTCATGTGTTGCTTTTCCATTTGAACAAGATTTATTTTCCTGTGTTTTGAAATAGAACTAAATTTATGTTTTTTTTCACTTTGTAATTTATGAGTGTAGTTTCCCACCATATTACTCTGTTTTTTTCAACTTCTTCTTTTTCTGAATTATATAAGTATGAAATTTAGAACTACAGAGACACTTGAATGGTGAAAGTTTTACCTTGAACCTTATGTTCTTTGTCTGACTTGTTAGCTCTTTAAGCTATTAGAGATCCTTTAATCATCCTACATGTGTTGTCAGCTTTTGTGAAAGGGAAAGTGGTATTATGCTGCTGGAATGTTGGAAACCTTTAAAAACGCTACTGTATTTTTTTTTTAATGTCCATAAGTCCAATTTTTTATCCAAGTTACTGTTCAGTATCATTTTACTTAGCTTTCAAGTAAAGGCAGATGAAAGGATCAGCTCCTTTAAATGTCATATTTGATTGATACATTTTAACATGATCTCAAAACTTCTAGTTTTTAAAAATTATAAAAATGGGAATCAAATTCTGTCAAAGAAGAATGAAAGAATGATTTCATTATGACCTTTGTTATACATGAGAAAATGTATAGGTTAGTTGGAGGGCAGGTCTACTTTTATTTTAAGGATTCTAATTCTAGAAATTAATCTACTAAAAAGCTTTTATGTTATGCTTTAAAATATATTTACCTATTTTAATTTGCTTTAGGAACTTTTGATTGACAAATTTCGTGACCCAGAAATGTACTTTGACATCTGCAGTTGTCAGTTTGTCTGTCATTACTCATTTGAGTCCTACGAACAGGCGGACATGATGCTCAGAAATGCTTGTGACAGACTTAGTCCTGGAGGCTATTTTATTGGTACCACCCCCAATAGCTTTGAACTAATGTAAGTACTTTCAAATAAATTGTAGTTTACAATAAATTCAGTGTTAAGCTTATTTTAAAGTAGCAGTGTTTATCAGAGAGGTTTCATAAAATATGCCTTGTTGCTCTTACAGGGGCTAACCATTTTGATAATATATTTGAGTAGATATCAGAATTTACGTTCAAAAGACAGATTTACAGATGAACCTTTAAAACATCTTCATTTGTAAGTTGGAGGCTGATGTTACATCGAGCCAGAGAGTGTATGTAGTACTGGACAAGCTGCACATCAGATACAAAGGCACAGAGAATTAACCAATTCCCATGACAGTGAACCCTACCATCCAGGCTAATTTTATTATTAGTGTGATTGTTTATTGTCTTTTAGTATGTTGCTTCTAAAAATAGCTCAAATTCTATTAAAAAGCTAATCAATTATGTTTTTAAGATTTCATGTAGTTTTTTTCATATGAATAATCTGATCAAAAGAAATCTGACCTAATAACAATATTAATCTTTTCTATTGTTGTTTGGGAAAAATCATTGTAGAAGACGCCTTGAAGCTTCAGAAACAGAATCATTTGGAAATGAAATATATACTGTGAAATTTCAGAAGAAAGGAGATTATCCGTTATTTGGTTGCAAATATGACTTCAACTTGGAAGGTGTTGTGGATGTCCCTGAATTCTTGGTCTATTTTCCATTGCTAAATGAGTAAGAATGTTGTTAATCTGCTACTATTCTCTTTTTGTTTTCAAGGAGGAAAAGGGGGAGAAAAATCTGTATTTCTAGTCATTACTTTTTATGGGACCCAAAGAACAATATAGCTTTGTTAAAGAAAAGAAGAGAGACCTCAAATCCAGGGTTGATGCCATAGTTCTCTTATAGCCTTAACTTAGTTTTCCTTTATTCCTGAAATTGAGAAAGGGAGCTCATTACCTTCAGCTTATTGCAGAAAATATGTGACATTGCAAATACAATTTTTTTTTGATAACATAACTTGGCAATATCAAATGAATTCTTTTGACACAGGGATGAGTATTAAAAGTTGTTTTACATTTCACTGTAGCTCTGAAATTGCCTCTGTCTCATAGGCAATATTGATAATAAAATTCCGATTCAGGAATGTATCCACTCATGCACCTCAGTTCCTAGGAGTCCTGGGGACTCCATAGACACAGGGAAAATTGGGGTACTAGACTTCATCAGGTAAGATTTCAAGGCCTTGTGAGATACCTTGGTCTTAGGGTTTTCCTTCGTAGGAAGAGTGGAAGAGTCACCTTAAATGTAGGCTATATCACAGTTAACTGAACTTTATTTCCTACTTTTTAAAAACAAAAGTATTTTTTTAACTGAGGAAAACAAGAGCTTTACTGTCTGCTTAGTTTTAGTTGGTGATTATTTGAATTGTGTCTCAGCTGGTAAAATTATGGGCATAGGATTTTCAGTTCTACAATATATAAAATTTTTATATAAAAGAAAAGATAGAGTGTGACCGAACATGAGAAAATACTATGCACAATTTATAAATATAAACTATAAAATTAAAAAAATTTAAAACACATTTTTGTTCTTAAAATTAGTAAACTTTTGGGAAATGTTACTTCTCTTCAGCTTTATACCATAAGAAATTAAACATTTTTAGTGTTTTGTATAATGTGTTAGACTGATGTTTTTTGGTTAACAAAGCTGATGATTTCGAAGTTGACTTTTTTTTAGTGCTACACAAGCGCTAGCAATTTTTTCTACTTAATTTATCTGTTGATAATAGACATATAAAGTCACTAGTCATCACTTTTAATACCTAAATTTTAAAAAATTATTTATTGAAACAAGTATTCATTTGGTAGAACAGATTCCAACAATGCATAGAGATTTTTGCGATGCCCTTTTGCCATTTCATTAAGAACATGAACAAACGTATAATTAGCTTTTATATGGCAAATCTATTCAAATTGGTCAAATTGAGTTTCAATTCTTTGTAATTATGATATTTCTTAGGTGTAAAACTTGTTTCATTTCTAAAGGCTTATTTTGGAGCTTTATGATAGAAAAGGATCTACCTAGAGTAGAAGAGATTTTTATCTTTACTCTTGTTGTCTTTTTAAGGAGAGCTAATTTAAATAATAGGGAATTCTGCCCTGGCTGGTATGACTCAGTGGATTGAGCGCTGGCCTGCAAACCAAAGGGTCACCAGTTTGATTGGGTCAGGTCCCCAGTAACCAACTTCTGGGGAAAGTTGGTGGACACATAAGAAGCAACCACACATTGATATTTCTCTCCCTCTCTTTCTCCCTTCCTTCCCCTCTCTAAAAATAAATGAATAAAGTCTTTTAAAAAATAAAAAATACATATAAATTACAGGGAATCCTGCCTTATATATATATGCCTTTTACATGCCAACCCCAGTGGCCCTCATGTTTTTCTTCATCCTGTCCCTTCTGTCACCTCACACCCCTCGGGGTTCTTTCAGGGGTTTCTTTTCTCCTTTACCTACTGCCTAGAACCATCCCTAGGCTCCCTCATGTTGTCTATAGATACATAGTTACAAACTTTGGCAAATGCAGTGAGGGGGGGAAAAAACACAAATTATAACAGGGAAACCTAATTTATGTGAGGATTTATGGAAGCCATCTGTGAAGAAGTGATGTTTAATTCAAGGTCTATAAAGGATGAATATTTGTTGGCCAGTTAAAGACTGGAATGAATAATCTTCCAGGCACAAGGGAAAATATGTATGAAAGACCTGAAGTGGGAAGGAGCTTGGCTAGGAAAAGATGCTGAAGGAAAGCCACTGAAGGATGTTTTATAGTTTAATGGAGAGGATGTAGTGGCATGTTGAATACAGCGGGCAATGGAGAGAGGGTGCTGGCATGGAGCATTCCCAGGATTTCTGACATGGGTTATTAGAGGAATTTACTGGTATAGCAAAGGCTGACGACAGTCCTGTGGGGTTCAGCCTTGGATATGAGAAGTTAGAGAATACCTCTTCTCCATCCTGATGGAAATTTCTATTAAGCAGTGGAATAAATGAGTGGGGCAGAAAAGAGAGCCGAGCACAGATAGCTGTTGGAATGCTCGGTAAAATCAAGGGATTGAAAATGAGCAAAGGCTCTGGGCCAAATTCTTCAGAACCTTAAAATTTAGAAGTGGTCTAAAACAAACCTGTGAAAGAAACTGAAGAAGCAACCCAAGATGTAGGATAAAAATTAATAGTGTATCTTGCCATAGAACCCCAAAGAGGAAGAATATTTTAAGGAGAAAGTTGGCAGCTATTTTCAGTGCTGCTGTGAGGGATGAGGTTAAATAAAATGGATTCTATAGAAAAGTGCCTCTTATAGCTCCTTATATCCATCTCACACATCATCTCACTTTGATTTTACTTCCCAACCCATTTGTTACATTAATAGAGCTCCCTGTGACCCATGGTGATTTATAAGGCATATTTTCTTATAGGCATGGTTAGCGGTATGTTGCTCATTCATTTTGCATCTTTTTATTGTGAATATATGAAGGAGATATGCTAACTTTTTTAGTGAAACCCAGAAGTCGTCGCCGTCATGTGAAAGTAAGCAATTGAGAAGTTGCAAATATTTTAGAAGCCTTTTCATTATGTAATCTTTTTTTGGGACAGAATGGTAAAGAAGTATAATATGAAACTAGTCTACAAAAAAACATTTCTTGAATTCTATGAAGAAAAGATTAAGAACAATGAAAATAAAATGCTGTTAAAACGAATGCAGGCCCTGGAGGTAAGTATTTAGTAAGGCACAAACAATTCTAGGTTATGGCATACTTGTTTGGCTGCTTCTGAGATTCTTTTCAAGGCCATGTAAACACTTAAATCTTGATATAAATTATACAGATTATTTATAACTAGTTGAGGCTCTTTAACACCTAGGACAGAGTTTGGCACAGAAACTTTCCAGGGCCGTAAATACTTGAATGGAGTGATGCTGTCATGAGATTTTATTTTATAGATAGTACTTCTTTGAAGTCAAATTTCTCAACCTCAGGACTATTGGCATTTTGGACTAGATAAGTATTTATTACGAGGGCTGTTCTGTGCACTGTAGGATGGTCAGCAGCATCCTTGACCTCTGGCCTCTACATACTAGGTGTCATTTGCACCCCTGCCCCTAGTTGCGACATTGCCAAGTGGTCCCTGGTGTTCAAAATCACTCCCAGGTGAGAACCACTTCTTTACAGTAATGCCCTTTGGTTACATCAGTAATTTAAGACCTTCCTGGCCAGGTCATACCATGTTATAATTCTGTTCTTTGTGAGTATCTAGCAAGATTCCAGTCTTTTAGGCTATATTGGTCCTGAGACCTGCTTTAACTCCTAGACTCTCTCTGCTTCCCTTAATACAGCAGTGAAGTAGTCTATAAACACAGTGTACAGCTGTTAATTAATTAGTTTTCACTATATATTTTATCAGTGTTTAATTGGATAGATCTAAAATAGGGAGCATTTTTGTTATTGATTAGAATCATATTAAATAGTCATTAAACTTCTTTAGAGAGTTTATTCAATTTAGAACATTTTAACAGTGTTCTTCTTTTAATCCTCACCCAAGGATATAATATTACTGATTTCTGAGAGTCAGGAAGAAGAGGGAGAAACATTGATCAGTGGCCTCCCATATACGCCCCAGCCAGGGAATTAAACCCACTACCTAGGTATGTGCCCTGACCAGGAATTGAACGTGCAGCCTTTTTGGTGTACAGGATGACATTCCAACCAACTGAGCCACCCAGCCAGGACTAAAAAAGTGTTTTAAGCATGCTCTTGTTTATCCTTGTAACTACCCCATGAAATAGGCAGAGCAGCTACTTTTTCTATTTTTGAACAGGCAGCCTGAGGCTCATAGATGATAAATCGTTTGTTTGAGGTCACATGGCTATTAACAGTTTTCCAGTATTTATAAGTGGTATTCCAGCAAAAGTTTCTTGTAGTTGCATCCATTCCTCTGATCTCTGGTTTTGAGTGGGAGGGTCACCTTTCAATCCTACATTGTCTCTTAAAAACCGGTAATCAACCAAAATGTTATATTCTTTATTGGTTACATTTCTTATATTTGAGGATTAGGAATGCTTGTATTTGCTTTATATTAGGACAAGAGGCTTGTTTTTATTTGTTTTGAGGGAGAGGAGAAAACCAGAAAAAAATGTGTGTGCATAAGTTGCCCACACACATACATCCCTTTAGTATATCATCCTTACCTGATGTTGCTTTGCACAGACAGTGATCAATTATTTATACTTTCTCTTTTCATGTGGGCAATGAATTGATTTATTCAAGATATATGTAAACAGTGGGATATGGGATAATGGTCTCCTTTAAGGATCTTACTGGTATATTAAGGAGATAAACTTACAAGCAAATAAGTACAGTGTGAGAATTGCAGTAATGAAGAAATAATAAAGTGCAGTGAGTATATAAGAGATCCTTTTGGGAAGAAATAGATGTAAGAGTTAAGGCAGAGAAACGTGAGAGAGCAAAGAACGTTGAGGAAATACTAATAGCCCAGTATTTCTTAGCGCAGTGTGTCTCCAGTCTCCCTTCTCCCTTATTACTGCTCTTGATGATATAATTTATCACTGTGGCTATCTGGGGACTTACATGAGCACTAACTTTTTTTTTTTTTTAAAGTCTTTTGGTTGTTTTTTTTTTGTTTCTCCTTCACCAAATCGCTTTTGTGGGCTTGTAGAGGATTTTGAATGAGGGAGGACATGACTGAACAAGAATGAGAACATGATTCTGGTAGCATTAAGAAGTATGGTTCAGATAAATGATAAGACCAAAGGTGGAAAGATTAGTCAGGATTCTATTGCTTTAGTCAAGGTCAGATTTTAAATGGATCCGTTTTCTGATGTTTGGCTGTAAAAGGTCTTTTCTTAAATTTGTCAGCCTTCAGCTGGCCCAGAGTTTCAGCAGTAAAACTAGTAAACTTTGCTCTATTCTCCTGGAGCAGAGTAGCAGATGGGAGGAAGAATGAAAAGACATAAGCCAAAGAATTGTAGTTATAAAGTCCTGACACCTGTGTTTTTTGTTTCCCCTCACCTCTCAATAGTTCTGGAAAGGTAACTGCCTTGAGAGGATACGCTTAATAGGTTATATACATTTTAGCAAGTTTAGAAAAAGTCAGTTTTGCAACTTTATAATCATGTTGTTTTGTCATTTAAAATGATCAATAGTGGAAAGAAACTAGATGTTTGATGACAGGCAAATAATCAAATGGAGGAGTCTTATACTGGTAAGTTGAAAAAAATTTACAACAGAATAGTTTGGCAGACATTAAAATTAAAGTTTTGAAGCTTTGTGATGCGATGAAACCACAAGGTGTGGGATGGAGGGCTCAAAAGAACTTAGTGATTGCAAGCAGTCTTTCTTTTATCTTGTGTTAAGATTGGATGAAGAGTGTAGTTGCTAACGGTAATGATAAGGAAGTCCAAAAAGCCAAATACTTCTTAAACAGCAAGCAAATTGCTAAATTTCTAATGCCTCATCTCACTGTAGGATATATATAAAGAAAAATGAAAAAGAAGAGAGCAAAGTAGGCATTCCCAGATAATTTTCTTAAAAATTTGTTATGGAGATCTAGGTCTACTGGCAGCTCAGTTGGTTAGAGCATCATCCCAATACACCAAGGTTGTGGGTTTGATCCCAGGTAAGGTCACATACAAAAATCAACCAATGAATGCATAAATAAGTGGAACAACAAATTGATATTTCTCTCTCTCTAATCAATAGATATAAATATTTTTAAAGCAAAAACATACAACTTCTATAGAGTAAATGGATGTCGTATTAAATATTCTGTAATGTGTTTTGATTTACATGTATTTGTGAAGTACTATTCTTTGTAGTATAAAGAGAAATTAGTTAAAATACATTATAAATAGTGCTTGAGGTAATTTGAATAAACATGTGGCCAGCATACCCTTAAAAACACAGCTCTGTGTGTGTGTGTGTGTCTATTCTTTAGATTTTTATGGAAATGTGGAGATTGCCTATATTTTGGAGGCTGGATTATTTTCCTTATCTTCTTAAACTCACAGGGTTCTCTGTTGAGTTTTCATTTGTACTGTTTCTAATTTCTGTTCATGTCTTCTATGGCTATTAAATGTCTGTAATGCTCAAATTAATATTTACTAGCTCTTTTGATAATACCTTCCTTCAGCTTTGTGCTATAAGAGAAAAAATCCTTTGACTGGGAGTCAGGGAAAGGCAAGAGTTTGCGGATAAATGGTCCTTGGTGGTGATTAACACTCTAGTCTGACTTTAAATATTCTATGATTATTATCCAAGTTCATCATAACCGTTCTTTGTTAGAAGATGATGTCTGCCACCTGTTTTGTCCTGGTTTTTTTTTTTTGTTTGTTTGTTTTTCATATTTCACAAGTATATGTAGTTTGTCTTCCTTAAGTAATAGTTAGGGATTTTTGTATTAATTATTTTATTTCACTGGTTTAGTATGTTTAATTCTGAATTGTAAATTTTAGTGTGCTATCTTAACAAGAAGTTTCACTTGCTTTCCTAGCCATATCCTGCAAATGAGAATTCCAGACTTGCCTCTGAAAAGGTGGATGACTATGAACATGCAGCACAGTACATGAAGAATAGTCAAGTAAGGTTACCTTTGGTAAGTTTTCATTTTTTTAACATATTTTATAAAAAATGGCGGGGGGAGCATATATTATATGAAAACTTAGGAAATTATTCCACTGGTTTACAGAACTTGGGTTCACTGAGTTATGAACAGGTACATGTTAGTCTGTTTTCCCTAAGTTATGACTTTTTATAACCATAGGATATAGTATAAAATGTACTTTAGTGAACTGAGAATGGAGTGCCATATATGAAGCACTAAGGATGGATGGGGAAAAAGGTGTAGGCTTAGTTTGCGTTTCCTTGCTATATCATTTTATCTTTGTTTTCTTTTCTTTTTTGTTGTTGTTGTTCAAGTACAGTTGTCTGCCTTATCTCCCCACCACTCCCTCCCAACCCCAGCCATCCCCACCTCCCTCCCCTGATTCCACCCCCCTTGGTTTTGTCCATGTGTCCTTTATAGCTGTTCCTCAGAACCCTTCTCCCTTTCCCCCACATTATCCTCTCCCACCTCTCCTCTGATTACTGTCAGTTTGTTCTTAATTTCAATGTCTCTGGTTATATTTTACCTGCTTATTTGTTTTGTTGATTAGGTTCCACTTAAAGGTGAGATCACATGGTATTTGTCTTTCACTGCCTGGCTTATTTCACTTAGTATATATTTTAACCTACGTACTACTAACTTATGGTGTTCCAGAGATAAAATTCAAGAACTCATGAACTTAGAAGGTGAAAAAATACATTTTCATTTTCACTGACTTCTACATGGAAGCCTCTGTTTTCTTTTATTATGAATGCAACAATACCACAGTGGTGTTATCTGTAGCTGTGACTTTGTCATCAGTAGAAATTACAGATATTTGTCTAACACATTTCTGATGACCTCTTAGAATATTGTTTGCATTTATCATTTCTTTGAAATTACATTAATTACTAGAATTGCCACTATAGCTTGTTAGTCATTGAATTACTATATAAACTTTTTTTAACATTGTGATAATTGTTTTAAATATATTTATTTCATTTGGTTGGTATGCATTTCATTTGTGGTTTCTTTGTAAAAACACAAAAATTTTATTTCCTCCTCCAAGGCTATTTGATGTTTTGAGATAGGCCTTTATTATTTTATTTTCCAAGTTAAATATACAAGATAGATGCCTTTTCTAATTATACATTTACATACACACACATGAATACCCTTTTTATGCAGATTTACCCTTTGGTTAAGAATAGTGGTTGGGAATTTGGCAGGAGGGCAGAAGTGTTGAAAGGATGATGTTAAAGGTTAATCTCATTCATTTATTGTATATGTTCAGATCACAATATTTACAGTAATTTGTATGTATATTTATAGCAAAACCAGAGTTGTTTGGACAACTCTGCCCATTATTGAAAAATAAGTGCATATTTATATGGTTGACCTTTGAACAACGTGAAAGTCGGGGACACTGACCATGTGCACAAAAATCTGTGTATAACTTTCAATTACCCCACATTTAACTATATAGCCCACTGTTGACCAAAGTCTTACTGATAACATACAGTTAATTATACATACTTTGCATGTTATGTATATTATATAAAGTAAGCTAGAGAAAAGGAAATGTTTTTAAAATCATAAGGAAAATTTACAGTATTTATTGAAAAAATCCACATATAAGTGGACCCATGTAGTTCAAATCCATGTTGTTCAAGGGTCAACTGTACTTCCATATTCAATCTGAAAGTTTTCTTTCTTTCTTTTTTTTTTTTTTTGTAATTTTAGGGAACCTTAAGTAAATCAGAATGGGAAGCTACAAGTGAGTATATCATCAGTGTAGATTTACTGACATTTTCAAAGATTGTTTCAAAGTGATCATTAAAATATGAAAGCTTTAGAATTTTTCTGACACATATTAGGTTGTTTGCATATGTATTTATGTTTATAAAAATTCCTATCTATGTCTAATTCCTCTTTTTTGCACAGCTATTTAGTGTTAAGAGAAAATGTATACTGGATGTTACTTAACATAAACTTTCACAAACATTCTTAGACATTTTCATTGCTTACTTGTTAACTACCCAGCCATGTGTGTTTGATGCCTTTATCTTAGATTTCTGTTGGAAATTTTGGCTTATAGAGCACATTCATGTATTATGATTCTGGCCACTCTGATTTTAAAAGTGAAGGCATAATAAATACTAGAGCATTTAGTGAAGGAGCATCGAGTGGACATTTTAGAGCAGGGGGGACAGGCCTGATGTGGAATTATTCTAAAGTGAGATACCCATCTGTGGAAGAGAAGTCAGAGGCCTGGCAAATCTGTGTAAGTCCTGTGGTTTTTCAGCAAATGGACGGGGAAGTCAGCTACCAGGGCTTCACTGCTTAGATAATAGTAATACCCTTATGTGGTTACCCTGAGGAGTTAAAAGGTCATTCCCACTGTTCACTTAAATACTTGTTGATTATGTTTGAGGCACGAATAGTAATCAAAGATAGTCCATTTGGTAAACATTGAGTGTTGATTTATATAAAATTCGATGAAAGGGCTTTAGGGGATAAAAAAGTAAACAAGTTAAAATCTCTGCCTTCCAGAAGTATACTGTCTAATGGAAGAAACAGACACAAATTCATCAGGTGGTCAAATAATTTTAAGTGCTAAAGCTACTGTAATGGGAAAAATAGGTGAAGGAGAGGTTAATAAAAACTCATGAAACCTGAGAAATAGTAATACTCAATATTGTGAAGTGTTTAAGACGTTCCCAAGCACTATTTTAAGCTTTTCATATGTTGTAACTCACTTAATCCTCACAACTGTACGAGTAGACTACTATTTATTATATCTACTATTCACAGGTAAGAAAGCAGTCACATAACTTGGTTAAAGTCCCGGACTAATCTGAGTGTTCCATACTCAGACATAACCTCATGGAAGCCCACATGAAAGGAAAATTTCTAAGGACTTACTGAACTGGGTAGAGAGGAAAAGGAAAGAGGATAAAATAGTGCCAGCATTTTGAACTTGTCTCAGAATATTGGTACCCTTAGTAGAAATGGGACTGGAAGCTGTATTAGAGACATAATCTTTGACACTGAGATGTGTGCATAAATATACACATTTCATTGCTTTCCCCAACCTGGAGATGGGACAGTTATCTTAGGTATGCCACAAGTCCCAGAGCACAATGTGAGGGCAAATAGCCATGGTTGAAGGCCTTGATGATGTGATGGCTGTAACTTGTATTGTTATATTAATTACAGACTTTAGTAATAACATACAAGTGAATTAGATGGCCCCCGATAGTTGAGGACATGATGAGTGAAAAATGTGAAAAGCAATATGAAAGGAGCAATGGCCAGGTAGCAGCCAGAGTCTAGCTCTTGGGATAGCTCGGCTCATTGATAAAGTGAACCTTTGATAAGGTGAAGCATCAATTATCATAAAGCTTTTGGCTTACTTTCCTTACCAGGCCCTTAGGGTTTGTGGGTTGGAAAGTATCTCACATGGTGTCACAGTCTAATAAATGTAAGAAGCTATACTTTGAACTCCTACAGGTCTAATTATTAAGTTCATATTACCCTATCCTGCTTCTCCTCTAGAAGATGCTTTAAATGTGAAAGTAAAGAATTGTTTCTCAGTTGCTTTTAGAAATGGTTCCAGATCTGTTTAAATCCCAATTGAAATGCCTGTGCAAGGGTCATTTTATATCAGTGAGACTTTCAACATGTTTCAGTTAGAAAGGAAAGTTACTAATTGCTTCTCTGAAATCAGAAACTGCATCTTAGTGGTTTCAAATGACCCTCCATGAGGGAAGGTCAAGACTACCAGGTTATTTGCAGTAGGTATAGGTGTTTTGAGGTGGATTAGGCAGGGTTGGAGTGCAGGGCAAGGATAAGTAATGCTGGTTTGTTCTAAGTCTCTTGTGACTATTTAGACAACTTTGCTTCCTTGTCCTCTAGAAAAAGCTACAGTGTTGATGATTATGCTGCCTGTTTTCTGTTCATCTGCCTACTATTCTGCTAGTCATGTTTAATTGTCCCTAAAAATAAATGAATGAATGAATGAATAGGGAACTAGCAGTTAAGGAGCAGAGAATAGCATAGCATGATCAGAACAGTGTTTTGGAAAGACTGGTATGATGCCTGTACAGGCTGGGCTGGAAAGGCAAAAAGCTGAAGGATTGGGTGGCTATTTCATGGTCTGTCATACTCCATCTGTTCCCTGTTCAAAAATTAATTGAAGGAGTGATGACTCCAAGTTATGTGGCCTTGCTAGTTGAATGAATGTCCTAGTATACATTCTGAACATCCTTGTGATGTTTTGAGAATTTGTCATCTTTTCATATATTTTCTTGATATGGACCCTGGCTCGTGGGGTTTGTGGCATTGTGGATGAGATTAGAGAAGTTCACACAGACTACCAAGTCCTGTGGAGGAAAAGGGACAGCACAGCTTCTCTCTCAAGAAGAGAAAAAGCCTCGGAGCTTCTCGGCCACTCTCTCAAGGGGAGAGCGCCCTGACCCTTGCCGTGACAAGCTTTTATTGCTTTTTTTTGGCACATTACATGATGGTCCTCATTTACTATGCACAGATTCGCTTTAGATGGTTACCTTTTACAGAAAACAACGGACAGGATATTGCTAATCACAGAAGAAGGGTATTTGCAAATACAACGGGGAAAGTGGTTGAACTAGTTAACTCATCCTTGGAAGGTTTAGCACAGACTTTAGGAAGTTACAGTAAGCAAGCACTTGCTGCCTTAATTCAGGGTGAGGGAGTTTTATCAAAAGCAAGTCTCATAGCAGTCTAGGTACAATGCAGGCCTGATTCCCCATGGGAGAACCTATCCATAGGGGTGGGTCCTGTGTGGGCCCACACCACACAGAATGGTCTCCTATATTTTCTTACCATAAAATACATTGGTATCTTATTAGAAGATGTAGATTTAGGCTTCAGTGTGATTCAGAATGGAGAACCTTAGATGCATTTAGATGTCTTTGAGTGAATACTTATCAAAGCAGGAAATTTTATTTAAGGGAGAGTACCTTTGGGGCTGAATTCATGGAGTAATGTCACTGTTGGGGCCAGGTTAATATCTCTAAGCATCAATTATCATAAAGCTTTTGGCTTACTTTCCTTACCAGGCCCTGCAACATAACAGTTCAGTCACTGGAATTTTAGTGTGCATGTTATATATGTTCCTTGCAATTCTTACTAGTTTTTCCTAAATAGAAAACTTACTCTACCTATCTTGCTCTGGGTAGAAAAAAAAGTCATAAGATTTTTTAGTTTTAATTTTTGCTTTTATACTCTTAAATTTTCATATCTCAAACTTTTTAGATATTTTTAGAGCTGTTGAATTGGTTTTCTTGGGCTGTGATGTCACTGAATGTTACTGTAAGTTTTTGAATGTATATAATCCCATATCTGCTTAAATGACTGAAAATAATTGAGGAACTCTTAGAAATAGTGAGATGTTTTTTTCGCCAAAAGCTATTTGAGGACCTAAATATTTTCACCAAATTATGAATAGGATTCAGATTGTTTTGTTTACCCTGAGGATATGAGAAACCAAACTCTAACTTTTATTTATTTTCTTTTTAGGTATTTATTTGGTTTTTGCATTTGAGAAGCAGCAGTGAGCAGCAGAACAGCTGTGTTCCATCTTATACAGATTTGAATGATCCACCTTAAATAGATTTGACAAGTTTCTGTTTGTTTATTTTAATTATTCTAAATGTACAGGGTGCTGCCAGAAACTCCAGTGCATACATTTAATATTTGCTGTCTGTGACAGATTAACTTTGGTGTGTGTATATAAGAATGAGTTTGGACCTTCCTCTTTAAAAATCTATTTTTAATGTTCAAATAATTCCATTTGCCTTTACTCTGTTAGCTCATAAAATTATATGACTTGTTAAACCCACTGAACTCTTTCCACAGTGCTCTGATTTGCTCAGTCTGCTTACAGTATTAACTTTATTACAGTTTTAGAATTGATGAGGGAGTATGCTGGTTTGCAGGCATGTGCTCTCATTTCCATTGTTTTGTAGTGTTTCCAGATTAAATGGATTGCTTTTCTGTGTAATTGAATGTGATGTTCAGTATGTATCTCTAAAGGTATAAGTTTAAAACTAAATTTTAGATGGTCATAATAGTTTTTTACCCAGAATTTTAGCCAGTTATTACATTTTGTTATAAATTGTAACTACTTTATTTGCTAATATAATGTAATTCTGGAACCAGATAGAGCATTTTGGATGTCAGCATAGAATGGCTTTGTATCTTGGGGGCTTTCTCTGAAAAATTTCCTGCCATACCAATTAATGTTTCTAGGTTTCAAGAATGTAATTAGATTTACCTCTCTTTGTTGAACAAAAATGCTGTAGTTTTTTTTTTTTTTTTTCAAGATATAATGGAAACCTCTCCATGTAAACCTGTTGCAGATTATTGTTGGATTTAGATGGGAACTGCAATCAGGGGATGTGGTTGTAAAAAAAAAAAAAACGGACAGACTTCAGGTTAATTCTTCTCATGTTAGATCTAGGTTACTGACACTATGTGTTATAGATCCACTACTCCCTTTGTCCCAAAAAGTAGCAGGAGTATTGATTCCTCAATTGTAATGTTTACTCTGCATAGTAGGATCAAGCGTATTATTTAAAATTTGTATTTGCCATTTCAAAACTATTATAGTCGTCAGCCCTGGCTTCTTGCTTGACTACTGTTCCAAAACTCACGTGAACCAAAGCTAGGTGAACTGTTGTCTAAACATCACTGTTTAGAAAACGTGACAATTTTTGAGTGTAGGAAAAAACTTAAATAGCAAAAGCAGCATAATTATTACATATTCTTTTAAAAATCATTTCTTTAAAGCATGTTTAAAAAACATTACTGTCTATAATTATCGTGAGTACTTGTTAAAAAAGTATATTTTTCAATTGGTTTATATATGTTGTTCGTGGTGTTGGAGTAGCAAGTCTTTTAGCAAGAAACTGGTTAATGAATTTATGTTTCTTCTATAGTTTGTCAGTCTCCAAACTTACTAGTTTACAAAAATTAAATCTTTTTGCCTTGGTGGTTAAGATGAGTCATTTGGGGAAATATATCTGATTATGATGACTGCTCTTAGCTTGCTAAGGTTTTTGTAATGGTGCTGAGGAATTAGAGATGATAAGCAGATTAATTTTAGTTCTGGAGGAAGTACCAGAAAGTATTGTGAAAGTTCAGTAGAACATGAAAAGCTTCTTTATTATTTTCTATCACTATTCTCATTGAATGGTCTTAGTTAATTCTAAGTAAATAATAAAACATTTTTAGCCTCTTTCTGCTCTTTTCACCCCAAAAGATGGAGTAATTGTTGGTAATACAAAGCAGAGAGAAAAGGAAGGACCCGGGCCATGGGTAGAAAGGAGCAAAGGAGATCCTGAATGGGTGGGTCAGGGTTCTGGGGTCTGGGTGTGCTGCTGTGTGTGCAGGAGAGGTGCAGATCCGCACCCGAGAATGCGGAATTCCAGAAGTCACCCTTTCTTTGAGTGTTAGTCTCATTGTCTTCTCTGGTTTTCCCTCCACTCCCTGGTGTCTCCTTGCTGCAATTAAGTGTCTGGATGGTGATTCAAGAAGGACTGTTAGGAAAAAGTGTCCCCTGCCCAACATCACCAAGCAGGTAGGACTCTCCACTACACACACACACACACACACACCCATTCGGTTACTTTCCATTCCAGACTTGTAACTATCAGGAAAGGAAGGGGTATGGCTTTCACTGTCAGGTCAGTGATGTAAACTTCATGGGAGTGACTGCAGGACACTCCTAGACCTGTTTGTCCTCCGAGGATGAAAGTAGAAATGAAGATCAAGTCAGCTATTTGTGGAAAGAACACAACTTGATATTGGAAGGATTAATCTAGGAACATGGCTGGATTGTGGTACAACTGAGAACACTCAAATTCAACTCGTTGAGCCTAGGATAGGCTAAAGGGAAGGCACTGTGTAGCCGTAGTGTCCAGAGAGAGAAACTGGCCAATTCTAGCTGCATTCAAAGGGGAGGTATCCTACAGACAGCAAAAAGCCTGCGGTTGTAACTGCTTTATCTGTGTCCACAAAGCCTCTGGTTCTAGTCTGACTCCCCAAAGAAATTTGCCTTCAGGGAGAGAAAGCATTGATTAGAGACTTTGATGTTTATTAATTAATCCTAGTAATTATTGTTACAGTTTCATTGCTTAACCCCTCCCCAAACTTAGAAATTGAGGAAATATGATTGCTGTCTAAATTTGTCAATGGCATTGACGGGGTAGGGTATCAGAGCAGAGGTGTGTGAAGTGAGACAGGCTTTGAGGTAGGGTACAATGTTAATCATCATTGCAGAGGCAGAAAAAGCATTGTCTGATACCTGTATCTCCAGTCCCATTAGCCCTTTTGGGAATTTATTTAGCCCTTACTAACTTATTGCTATTACATAATTTTGGTATGTCTTTAAGTACCCTTCTAATGAAGATTTAGCTTGTGGAGGTCTGCCTTCAGGGAAAAATGCCAGTGTGCATATTCAGGAAAACATTATTTTTCACTGTTAAAATGACTTTTTGTTGTCTGCCTCAAGCTTTGTATGTATCACGAGCCAGTCACTGCCAAGTCTCTGGATTTTCAAAGTAGAGGCCAGATCAAGGAACCAGGGCAGTATAAATAAAGTACCAAAATGCCTTTGGCATTTACTGACCATTTAGTCAAGTAGGAAGCATATATAATTTCATCTCCTCCCTAATTGCTGTTATATCAAATACTACACACCTCATAAAAAGCTTCTTCATTTTTCACCCTCTGACAGAGCAACATTCCTAATTCTTTGAAGGCAATCGGTGCAGTGGGTGCTATACTTACTTATTTAGTGATAGACTTATTTAGCAGATATAGGGCTGGAGAGAGCCAACTCCTCCACCTTGTGTCCTCTCTTCCTTCTCTGTTCCCATTTAGCCCTGAAGCATGTGTGTCTGCTCTCCACTGCAATACTGAGCAAGTCTGACACATCCAGGAGTACTCTTCTCAGTTTGTCTGGGAGACTTATGGTCAGTCCTGAAGCCCTCTGCTCCCTGAACTCCCGGGCCCTGCTTACTTGGGGACAGTAGCTTGGTTAAAGTGAGGTCAACAGCTGACCTTAAGCTCCTAACTTAATCACTTCCCTAATTTAAATCTAACTCATTGTGGTCAATTGTATGAGGTAAGGATAGGGATAACTTCTAATGGTGAGGAAACTGAGGCACTGAGAGGGTACATATCTGCCCAAGCCAGAGCCAAGATTTGAATGTCCCACATCCCTCAACTCAGGCCTGCACTTCAGTTACATGTTATATTCTTCAAGGGGTGTTACGAAGACTCAGATAACTCCTTGTCCATCTACTACCTGCAACTTGAAATGTTAACTGTTGGAACACCACCCATTTTGTTCAAAATTTAGGTACATTTTATTGAAGTGTAACTGATTTTTCCCAAATGAAACACATGAATACCATCTGCACAAACATCAACAAAAAATAATACTAGTATCCTGGAAGCCCCCATCATGTTCCCTTCCACTTACTACATCCCCACTATTCTAATTTCTAAGACCATAGGTTGGTTTTGTCTGGTTTGGGAATTTGTGAGAATAGAATCCAATAGTAAATATTTTGTATTAGGTTTATTCAACATTGTGAGATATTTGTTGAATGTTTTTGTTCATGGTTCATTCTCACACTGTGTGAGTAAACCATGTAAGTTATTTGATGGATATTTGGTTCATTCCCAGTTTGGGAACAATTATTAATAGTACTGTTTCAGATATCCTTGTACATGAATTTTGGTACACATTGGTATGCATTTCTGCCTACGAGTGGAATTGCGTATGGACTATTGTATATTATATATGTACTATACAATATTTTCAGCTTTACTGGATACTGCTGAACAGTTTACCCAAGTTCCAGTTGTCTCACATTTTTGCCAGCAGTTGATGGTGTCAGTTTTTTCTGCTTTATTCTGGCAGGCATATAGTGGTAATTCAGTGTGGCTTTAGTTTTATTTCACTGATTATTAACAAGATTGAGTACTTTTCATGTATGTTTATTGGTCTTTACACATCTGCTTGTGAAATACCTGTTCAACTTCCCCATTTTTTTCTATTGAGTAGACTATCTTTTGTATTAACTTGAAAAATGTTTATTCTGGATACAAGTTCTTTGTAGAATGTACTGTGTTGTGAGAATGTATTTGATGAAAAGAAGCTCTTTATTATCGTACAATTTACCAATGTTCTTTATGGTTGGCATATTTTGCTTAAGAAATGTTTGCTCCAAGATCATTATGAAAAACTACCAAATCCACACAAATCTGAGATTGCCCTTTCTGGTTGTGAGATTTAGGAAAATAAAACTGCATTTAAGGACTTTAACAGTGATTTTTCACCAGAGATTTTTGCTGTTCCTTTCATTGTCCTGGGCTTACCTGGAATGCTGAAAGATTTTTTCTGTAACATTTACCATTGTGTTATTAATGCTGCTAATGGTCTCCATTAGCAATTGTCTAAAGCTTCTAACTTCCTTATATTTCCCACTCTTAAGATGAGTGGAATTATTAGCAGCAGACAAATCCATTCTACCTGGGCTTCTAGTGACTGAGGTTTATTAGCTGAGAATTTCAAATTTTCAAGCACTGGGTATATATAGTTCAGTTTTTCACACCTGTGGATACTCAGTAAGTGTTGTGAGTATGTAAACATACCTCTCACCAGAGTACCTTCACAGGATCGTGAAGTACTGCATATGCCATTCATGTGGCAGCCTTTTCCATCTTGCCAAAATTATTAATCTGTACCCAATTTTCAATTCATCTGATTTGGCTACAACTCTCCAAACTATTAGTTCCAAATTTCTTCCCTCTTGCCTGATTGTGCCAACCCCTTACCCAGACTCTGTGTTACTTTGTAGCCATTGCCTTTCCCTGTCTGAGAAGTCCTGTGAGCTGAAGGAGAAAAATAGCTTTCTGTGTTAACAGGAAGCTGGAGTGAGTGACAACTTCTGAGAGACTGAAGGTACAACCAGACAATGGCCAGACTGTAGATGATAATAGAACTTTGACCCACACCCTCTGCAGCAACCAGCCCTGTAAACCAAACCGTGACCTCTGTGGTCATTTGCCTAAGATGGTCAGGACTTGGTCAGGGACTGTGAGCTTCCCTATTTTTCCTCATCTCCACCTCAAGACCAGTAAGAGCAAGCCAAATATGCTCCCCCAACCAATCACAGAATTATACCTGCTTCTGGTTAACTCACCGTCAGTTTCCCAACACCAGTTTCAAACAGCATACCTGGATCATTCCTTTTTTTACTCTTAAACTTTCCCACTCCCCTGCCTGCTTTTGAGGATCTGCCAAATGTCTGTGACGGTGGCTAAGTCCCTCGCTCTAGCAAGCTCTTGAGTAAAGAGCCTCTGCTTGTTCTTGTTTGGATGGCTTCATTAATTTCCACAGCTCCCAGGAACTCATGAATTTAGGGGAAGTTACTGACTTCCCACATTATTTGAGATGGCATTTTGAACCATATTTGTTCAAACATTTAACAAAAGGTGGAGTTGTGGTTTCAGCTCGTGTTAAAGAACTCAAGCTCACCTGCTTAAGTACCTCGGTGATTATGTTGAGTCTGCCAGATAACCTTGGGATATTTTTCCCATCTCCATATCCTTAATCACATCTGTCAAGTCTCTTTTGCCACATACAGTCACATACAGGTTATGGGGATGAGGATATGGACATCTTTGGAGGGTGGTAACAGTTACTTTGCCTACCACAGGCATGTGACCTGATGCTTTTTGATAAAATGAAGGGAAATCTATTTAGGGGTTTCTGGGAAAGGTTTAGTCCCCAGTAAAAAGTTTTATGAGAAGACACTCCTCATTCTCCATGTCTTTGGACACAGTTTTGGAAAAAGGTGATACGATAGCCATCTTGCAACCACAAGGGAACAAGCCTAAGGACAAAAACAAGACAAAAAAAGTTTGGTTATGTAAAAACATCTTTGAGCTGCTTGGTTAGCCTAGATTGGAAACATCTACCTTCAGAAATTATTGTTTTTATAAGTGTACTTAAGGATGGAGATAAGATAAAAACTTTATAAGAATAGACACTAATAAAGGGACTCATATAATAAGTATATACATAGAGGCAAGGCATAGCCTCCTTTAAATAAAGAAAAGGGCCATGGAGGAAGTTTTAAAAGTTGATGTGAGGTGGAAGTCAACCAAGGGGCCTGGAACTAAAGAGATTAAGGTCTTGGGCAAGATAGACACCTGTTTAGATGTCTGTTTGCAAGACTGGATTTGAAAAATTGTTTGAGAAGACCATTATGTCTCCATTAAACTGGTGATCTGTGATCCATCAGGGACATGAAAGTTTTGTTGAATGCATTTTCCAAGAGCCCAGCTTGTTTATGAGGAATAGGTGTTTTGGTTACTAATAGTAATGTATAACTCGGAAAAGAATGAGGAGTGTCTCAACAAGGCTTTGTATTGTGGCCCTAGTATATCATATATGCATAATTCTGATTTATATTTGAGTATCTGAGGTAAGAGATTCCAAGGATTCTTTACCCTGAAGGGAACAACTTCTAGGCACTGGCGGTTTGTAGTAAATGTGAAGATGAGGCCATTTGTTGCGGGGGGCATCTGGGGCTAAAATGACTGCCTGGAGTTTGGCCAAGTGTGTTGTTTGGGTCTTTTATCAGGAAGATCCTGGCTAAGGAAAAGCAGCATGTTCCACTGAGTTCCATCACGTATGATGGTTAGCAAGGCCAATTGTATTGTCTGTAAACTCCCATTGCTGCTCACTCAGTTAATCCAGGGGCTCCCTTAGGTAACAATGGGAGTCTTGGGTAGGGGCAACACCTGTAATACCATGGCATCTGACAAGCGACTGAGGACTGGGGAAACCACCTCCTCTTGCACGTGGAATATGCCAGAGGGTGCAGGTTTGGATCCATCCTATCTTGAGGACTTTGTGACTATACCAAGTTTGTGGAGTGCTGCTTCATTGCAGAAAACATAATGGGCAGCTGGGTATGGAGAGCCCTGGGCTCAAGGTCTGTGAGAGGCTCTGTTTTCAGGAAAGCCCAGTAGGTAAGCCATTCATTTGTTATTTTAATTGTGTATAGCGTGAGGTCAAGAGGAGTAGTTTCTTGCATTAAATGCCCTTGGGCAACTTATGGCCATTATAAGTGGACCCAGATTCCAGGAGGCCTAAGAGAAGATTGCCAGAGCCTCAAGAATGAAGTTTGGTTTTTTTATTATTGCTGTTGGATTACAGTTGTCCCAATTATTCCCCCTTTGCCTCCTCCTCCCAGCCAGACCCCACATCCCAGTCAATCCCCACATCATTCTCCATGTTCATGGGTCATTCATATATGTTTTTTGACTAGTCCCTTCCCCTTCTTTCCACCACTATGCCTTCCCCACTTCCCTTGGGCCACTGCCATTCTGTTCCATGATTCCATGTCTCTGGATGCTCATTACTTTATGTGTTCATCAGATTCTTTTTACAAGTAAGATCACATGCTATTCGTCTTTCACCAACTGGCTTACTCCCCTTAGTATAATACTCTCCAGTTCCATCCATGCTGTCACAAAAGGTAGGAATCCTTTCTTTCTGCTGCATAGTATTCCATTGTGTAAAAGTACCACAGTTTTTTGATCCACTCATCTGCCAATGGTCACGTAGACTGTTTCCAGTACTTGGCTATTGTATATAGCATTGCTATAAACATAGGGGAGCATAAGTTCTTTTGAATTGGTGTTTTGGGATTCTCAGGGTATATTCCCAACAATGGAATCACTGTGTTAAAAGGCAGTTCCACTTTAAATTTTTTGATGAAATTCCATACTGTTCTCTGAAGTGACTGTACCAGTCTGCATTCCCACCAACAGTGCACTAAGGTTCCCTTCTCTACACATCCTCGCCGGCACTTGCTGATTTATTAATGATGGCCATTCTGATAGGAGTGAGATGATATCTCATTGTGGTTTTAGTTTACATCTCTCTAATGGCTACTGATGTTCAGCATCTTTTCATATATTTATGGGCCATGTAAATGTGCTTCTAAAAGAAGTGTCTATTCAGGTCCTTTGCCCATTTTTTAATTGGAATGTTTGTCTTCCTGGTGTTGAGTCATATCAGTTCTTAATATATATTAGAAATTAAACCTTTATCCAGTGTATCATTGTCAAATATATTCTCCCATACAGTCAGTTCCCTTTTCATTGTGATGATTTCTTTGGGCATGCAGAAGCTTTTTAAATTTGATATAGTCCTGTTTGTTTATTTTTTCCTATTTACTTTACCCTAGGAGATATATAATAAAAATATTGCTTTGTGGAATATTGAAATTTTACCGCCTATGTTTTCCACTAGGACTTTTATGGTATCACAACTTATATTTAAGTCTTTTGTCCATTTTGAGTTTATTCTAGTCTATGGTGTAAGTTGGTGATCAGGTTTCTTTTTTCTTTTCTTTTTTTTATTTTATTTACCAGTCCAGTTCTCCCAACACCATTTATTGAAGAAGCTATTTTTACTCCATTGTATGCTTGTGCTCTCTTTGTCAAATATTAATTGACCACAGAGACATGGGTTTATTTCTGGACTCTCTGTTCTTAGGTCTCTGTTTTAGGCTAATACCAAACTGTTTTGATTACAATGGCCTTGTAATATAGTTTTATATCAGTAATTGTGATCCCTCCGACTCTTCTTTCTCAAAGTTGCTGAGGCTACCCAGAGGCTTTTTAGGTTCCATATAAATTATTGGAGTATTTGTTCTAAATCAGTGAAATATGCCATTGGTATTTTAATAGAAATTGCACTGAATCTGTAGATTGCTTTAGGTAGTACCGACATTTTAATGATGTTAATTCTTCCAACCCGTGAACACAGTATATATTTTCACTTTTTTGTACCACCTTCAATTTCTTTCTTCAGTGTCCTATGGTGTTCTGAGTACTGCCTTTTACTTTCTTGGATAAATTTATTCCTAGGTAGTTTATTTTTCTTATTGCTATAGTAAATGGAATTTTTCCCCTCTAGTTTCTCATTCTGATATATCATTATTGGTGTACAAAAATGACATTAATTTCTGAATATTGACTTTGTATCCAGCTACTTTGCCAAATTTACTTATTAGGTCAAGTACTTTTTGGTGTTTTGTTTTGTTTTGTTTATGGAGAGTGTAGGTAGGGTTTTCTATGTACACTATTATGTCCTCTGCAAATAATGACAGTTTTACTTCTTCCTTCCTAAATTGGATGTCTTTTATTTCTTTTCCTTGTCTGATCACTGTGGCTAGAAATTTTAGTACTGTGTTGAATAAGAGTGGTGTAAACAGACACTCTTGTCATGTTCCTGGTCTTAAGGGAAAAGCTTTTATTTTTTGCTCATTGAGAATAATGTTGGCGGTAGGTTTCTGGCATATGGCCTTTATTATGTTGAGTTTTGCTCTCTCTATTTCCACTTTGCTAAGTGTTTTTTATCATAAATGGGTGCTGGATTTTATCAAATGGTTTTTCAGTATCTATTGATATGATCATGTGGTTTTTGTCCTTCATTTTGTTTATGTGATGTATTACATTCATTTATTTGCAGATATTGTAGCACCATTACAGCCCTGGGATGAATCCCAGTTGATCATGGTGTATGTGTGACCTTTTTAATGTATTGCTGGATCCAGATTGCCAATACTCTGTTGAGGATTTTAGCATCTACGTTCATCAGCAATGTTGACCTATAGTTTTATTTCTTTGTTGTGTCTTTACCTGTTTTGGAATTATGGTAATACCAGCCTTGTAAAAAGAACTTGGGCCCTGGCTGGTGTGGCTCAGTAGATTGCGCATGGGCCTGTGAACCAAAGGGTCACTGGTTTGATTTCTAGTCAGGGCACATGCCTGGGTTGCGGACCAGGTCCCCAGTTAGGGGATGCGTGAAAGGCAACCACACATTGATGTTTCTCTGCCTTTCTTTCTCCCACCATTCTCCTCTGTCTAAAAATAAATAAACAAAATCTTCAAAAGAAGAATTTGGGTTTTTCCCCTCTTCTTGAATGTTTTGGAATAGTTTTTTGAAGAATAGGAGTTAGTTTTTTTTCATGTTTGATAAAATTCGCCTGTGAAGCCATCTGGTCCAGGGGGTTGTGTGCTGGGAATTTTTTGATTACTGCTCTGATTTTGCTAGTTTTTAATGTTCCATTCAAGCTTTCTTCTTCCTGATTCAGTTTTGGAATATTGCGTATTTCTTTGTCTGTTTCACCCCAGTTGTCCAGTTTCTTGGCATATCGTCCATTGTAATTTCTTACAGTCCTTTGTATTTCTGTGGCATTAGTTTTTAATTCTCTTTCATTTCTGATTTTATTTATTTGGGTTCTTATTTTCCTTGATGAATCTGGTTAAAAGTTGTCAATTTTGTATATTCAAAGAACCAGCTCCTGAATTTATTGAGCCTTTTAATTGTTCTTCTAGTCTCTATGTCATTTAATTCTGCTCTCATCTTGACTATTTCCTTCCTTCTCCTTGCTCTGGGCTTTGTTTGTTGTTATTCCTCTTGTTCTTGTACATATAGGGTTAGGTTGTTTATTTGAGATGTCTCTATCTTCTTTAAGTAGGCCAGTATTGCTATAAACTTACTTCTCAAAAATATCTTCACAGTGTCCCATAGGTTTTGGGCTGTTGTGTGTCCATTTTCATTTGTTTCTGGTACTTTTTGATTTCTTCCTTGATCTTATTGTTAATGCATTCATTATTTAATAACATGTTATTCAGTCTCTATGTATTTGTACGTTTTTGAGTTTTTTACCTTGAGGTTTGTTTCTAGTTTCAAGCCATTGTGATCCAAGAAGATCCTTGATATGTTTTCAATTTTCTTGAGTTTGTTTTGTGTCCTACCATGTGGTCCATCTTTGAAAATGATCCATGTGCATTTGAAAAGAATGCATATTTTGCTTCTTTGGGGAGAAATACCCTGTAAATATCAATCATGGCCACTTGATATAGGGTGTTGTTCAATACCACAAAATCTTGTTTTTTATTTGGATAATTGGTCCATTGTTGACAGTGGGGTGTTAAAATCTCCTATGATAACTGTATTGCTGTTGATCTCCTTCTTAAAGTCCTCCAAGATTTTCCATGTGTATTTAGGTGTTTCTATGTCAGGTGGATATCTATTTACAAGGGTTAGACCCTTTATTTGGACATAATATCTACTCCCTTAGATATTATATAGGGACATAAGTCTACTTTGTCTGAAATAAGTATTGCTACCCCAGCTTTTTTTTTTTTCCTCATGTCCATTTGCTTGGAATTTTTTTTCATCCATTCACATTTAGCCTCTGTAGATCTGTTTTTCTGAGGTGGTGTATTGTAGACAGCATATATGTGAGTCGTGTTTTCTTATCTCTTCAGCTCTCCTATGTCTTTTGGTTGGAATATTTAATCCATTTATATTAAGGTAATTGTTGATAGGTATTTATTCAATGCCCATTTTTTTCCATTTGTGTTTGTATTCCTCTGACTCTCTTTTCTTCATCTTCTTAAAGCAGTTCCTTTAGCATCTCTTCCAATGTTGGTTTGGTGGAGATGTATTCTTTTAGCCTTTTCTTTTTCTGTCCTTTTTTTTTTTTTTTTTTGGTCTGGGAAGCTCTTTATTTCACCTTCCATTTTAAATGAGAGCCTTGCTGTGTAGAGTAGTCTTGGGTGCAGGTCTTTGCTTTTTATTTCTTGGAATATTTATTGTCATTCTCTTCTGGCTTGTAGTGTTTCTCTTTAGAGCTCAGCTGACAGTGTTATCTGAGTTCCCTTGCATGTTACTAGCTGTTTTCCCTTTGCTGCCTTTAAGATTTTCTTTGTCTTTAAATTTTGCCATTTTAATTGTGATGTGTCTTGGAGTGGGCCTCTTTGGATTCATGTTGATTGTGGCCCTCTGACTTCCTGAATATTCATGAACTTGCATTATCCTCACCAAGTTAGATAAATGTTCTGTTATCATTTTTTCAACAGGTTTTCTATCCCTTGATCCTCTTTTTCTCCTTCTAATATCTCTATTATATGGATATTACTATGTTTCATGTTTTCCTGTAGTTTCCTTAACCCCTGTTCATTCTTTTTTAGTCTTTTTTCCTTTTCTTGCTCTTTCTGGATGTTTTTTTTCTTACCTTGTCCTCCAGTTTCCTGATTTGATCCTCTGCTTTATTAAGCCTGCTTTTGATTCCTTCTACTGTGTTCTTCAAATCAGAAATTGTATTCTTCATTTCCTCTGGGCTCTTGTTGATGGTTTCTGTGTCCTTGTTCATGCTGGTAGAGTTTGCATAATTTCCTCATAGTTTCCGTATAGTTTTTGGTAATTCTCACTGAGTTCATTGCACTTCTTCATAAATATTGTTTTAAACTCAGTATCTGATAGTGGACTTGCCTGTATTTCATTTGGCACTCTTTCTGGGGATTCCTCCTTTCCTTCCCATCAGGGGTTGTTTCTTTGTCTTCCCATTATTTATGAGACTCTTCTTGTTTGCTTCTGCTTCTTAGATTGATTTATTTTGACTCCTTGACTTTGTGGTGTGATCTTGTATGGTAGGAAACCTGTGAGATTCAGTGGTGCGGTCTCCTCGATCTCCTGAACTTGATGTTCTTGGGATGCTCTTTATGCCAGTTATGTTGGCTCTTTGGATGTAATTCAGTTTTGATTGTTATTGGGTTGTTCTTTGGTGGGTCCTACCCTCCACCTGGTTGACTGAGGGTTATTCCACCCACCACAAATGTCCTTTAAACAGCTCTTTGAGTCTCCAACTGTCCGTCTCTGGCAGAGAGCAACCCTGCTGCTTTTCACTGCTCTTTGCTGTCTGTGTACTTTTTGGGCTCTGGCTCTCTTGGCTAGGGATCCCAGCTTACAGTTTAGACCCCACTCATCCCAGAGGGATCCAACTGGCTGCTTAATTATTCCTCTGGTGCTGCTGCCTGTGGATGCCCAGTTTGCCCTCTCGAGTCTCCACTGTACTCCTTACCAGTCAGTTTGTGCTGAAGCTGACTCTTCTGTGTGTCCAGGGTTGTAAGGCTTCCTTCTTACTATTGTTCAGTTGTTAGTTCTGGGTGATTTCTCTACCATTTAGTTGTAATTCGAGGTTGGTCCTGGGAGGAGGTTAGTGTGACTTCCATTCACTCCTCTGCCATCTTGCCACTCTCCAATATTGATGTGGCTTTCAAAGGTGAGAACATCTTCTTATATTCAGCATAGTTGCCACTGATCAAAAGTGTGAATGAAACAATTTCAGGTTCCTGACTAGCATATATCCTCATTCCAAGTGCTTCATGCCTCTTCCATTTCTTTTGGAAGGAGTGGGCTCTTGTTGCCAAGATTGTACCAAAGGGGAAACCTTAACTGATCAAAGCTGATTTGCCCTTATCTAGATCAATGACCTATGTCCTGGGCCAATCAGATGAACTTTTGAGAATTTGAGCACAGAGACTAGTGGCAATTGTCTGGATCGTTGTTCAGCAGATGTTTACTACATTTCTCTCTCCCCCAGCATGCTTTGAGCACTTCCCTGACCCCTATTACTGAATTTGCCAAGAGACTTGCATTGATAAATGGAATGTTAGCAGATGGATCTCAATCATAGGCCTTACATATGTTTGTATGGCTTGTCTTCTTCCGGGGGGTCTGTGGTCTGGCAGAAGAATATGCACCAGGTCACCGCTGTCTTTCATCTTGAACCTCAGAATGAGGTAGGAAGATGCCTTTGGTAGCCATTGGAGCAAGGCCTAAACACAGCTGAAACAAACACCACTCTGGAGTTTTGGAGCCTGATATTTAGTGTAACCTAGATGCAGTTGAAATTAGCACAGAATAAGTTATTTTTATTTTAAGCCTCTGCATTTTACAATGGTTTATTATCTAGCATTATTGAAACAATAATCGGCTAGGAGATAACCAGGAATTATTTGATTGTACTTCTTTTTTTTAAGTATATTTTATTGATAATTCTATTACAGTTTTCCCAATTTCCCCCCTTTATTTCCTCTCTGCCCTGCACCCCCAACCCTCCAGCATTCCCCGCTTAGTTCATGTCCATTTCATTTCATAGTTCATTTGCCAAGAGACTTGCATTGATAAATGGAATGTTAGCAGAATCTTACATATAAGTTCTTTGACTTCTCTGTTTCCTGTATCATTCTTAATCTCGCCCCATCTATTTTATGCCTACCAATTATGCTTCTTATTCCCTGTAGCTTCCCTCCCTTTCTTCCCCTCCCCCTCCCCACTAAAAACCTTCCATGTGATCTCCACTTCTCAGGTTCTGTTCCTCTTCTAGTTGTTTACATAGTTTCTGTTTTTGTTTTTTAGGTTAGTTTTTGATAGTTGTGAGTTTGTTTCATTTTACTATTCATAATTTTGATCTTCCTTTTCTTAGATAAGTCCCTTTAACATTTCATATAATAATGGCTTGATGATGATGAACTCCTTTAACTTGACCTTATCTGGGAAGCACTTTGTCTGCCCTTCCATTCTAGATGATAGCTTTGGTGGATAGAGTAATCTTGGATATAGGTCCTTGCCTTTCATGACTTTGAATGCTTCTTTCAAGCCCCTTCTGGCCTGCAAGGTTTCTCTTGAGAAGTCAGCTGATAGTCTTATGGGCATTCCTTTGTAGGTAACTCTTTCCTTCCCTCTTGCTGCTTTTAAGATTCTCTCTTTATCTTTAATCTTGGGTAACTTAATTATAATGTGTCTTGGTGTGCACCTCCTTGAGTCCAATTTCTTTGGGACTCTCTGGATTTCCTGGACTTCCTGAAAGTCTATTTCCTTTGCCAGATTGGGGAAGTTTTCCTTCATTATTTGTTCAGATAAGTTTTCAAATGCTTGCTCTTGTTCTCCTTCTGACACCCCTATGATTTCTGATGTGAGAACATTTAAAGTTGTCCCAGGGGTTCCTAGGCCTTTCCTCATTTTTTTTGAATTCTTGTTTCTTCATTCTGTTCTGGTTGAATGTTTATTTTTTCCTTTTCTATATCATTGCTTTGAGTCCTGGTTTCCTTCCCATCACTGTTGGTTCCCTGTATATTTTGCATTATTTCACTTTGGGTAGCCTTCATTTTGTGACCAAGCTCAATCAATTATGTGAGCATCCTGATCACCAGTGTTGGCTATCTCCTCATCACTGAGCTCTTTTTCTGGAGTTTTGATCTGTTTTTTTTTTCATTTGAGCCACATTTCTTTGTCTCAGTGCACTTACTATGTTGTAGGGGGGTGGGACCTTAGGTATTCACTAGGGTGGGGCAACCCTCTTTCCTAAGTTGTGGCGCTGTCTGTGGGGGAGGCATCAAAGAGGGAATAATAGGCTCCTTTGCTCTGCTTTAGCCTGCTTTCCCACAAACTCTCTCATGTGAGACTGGGAGTTTCTCCCACTATGCCCACCCCCGCAGTAGTTTACAGCTAGGTTTGAGTCTTTAGTTTACCATTCAGCCAGCCCTGCCCTGCCCATACAGTCTACTGCCTTGCCATGAGTCCTCTCAGGCAGCCCCACCTTACCCATGCACTCCACTGCCTTGCTGCGCATCTACTCTGCTTGGCTGTGGGTCTCTGCCCCTCCTACCCTCCTACTACTCTGGGTAAATGGTTCTTTAATTCCTTGTTTGTTGGAGTTCCATGCAGTTTCATTTTCTGGCACTTCTGGTTGTTTGTTGTTTTTAGATTGGTTGTTACCCTTCTTTTGGTTGTGCAAGGAAGCAAAGTGTTTCTACCTATGCCTCCGTCTTGGCTGGAACTCTGATCGTACTTCTTGAAGATGGCAGATCACTCAGGCTTGGGCTTTTGGTGGTCATTTGTTTTCTTCAGTGGACTTTATTGTTTTTTATGACTGATTTTTTTTCCTTTTTCTTTTTCCTGCAACCCAGACATGTACCCTGACTGAGAATTGAATAGGCGACCCTTTGGTTTGCAGGCTTGCACTCAATCCACTGAGATACACCAGCCAGGGCAGTAACTGATTTTAAGTGGTCTAGAAAGAAGGAAGTAGCTCTTGGTCAGATGTGTTACATGTATTTTTTTCCTTACAGGACATTTGCCTTTACCCAAAACATCAATGAAGGCATGTGGTCCATGCCAAAGGTCCTTGAAATTTGGTTCCATCCAAACCATTCGCACTTAGGAAATGTCCCTGGGTTCAAACTGCCCATTCCATTTTTCCCCACTTATGGTTTGCATGATTAATGCTATCATGTTTATTTGTCTAATAATTGCATTGTGGCTATACTGTCGATAATAACACTCTTGCCTAGGTACCCTATCTGGTAGTGGCCCGTGGGACTAGGTAGATGGGTAGGCATGAACCAAATATCTCAGTGGCTGTTCTGGGCAGGAACAAATATCAAGGCCCTTTTGGTGTGATCAAATGCCTTTGTGGACATTTTGCGCAGGGCCAAATATCTACTAATCTTTTTTCCCAATATTTTTGCAGCCTGGAATTTTGTAATAACACGTACTGATATCTTGAGTAAATTGTGTTGTTAAATTTAGGGAAAGATCATGTAGTGATAGAATGAAAAATGATGCTGAATTTAAATGCTCCTAATTAATTCAAATTAGTATTCTTATAATGTAGTCACAATGTAAAATAATAAATAAGTGAAAGGTTTTCAGCTTGAAAATTGTTCAGGTTGCTAAACATTATTGTCAAGAAGGCATTGTCCTTGACTGCAAATGTAAAAATGATCATGGGTGTTCAGGTTAATGGAAGAGCCTGTGTGGACCAATGGGACTATTGGTTAGTTGGAGGCACAGTCAATGATCCAAATGGAATATCAAAATCTTCTTGAAGGAAAGAAAAGGTTTTTCCATAAAATGGTTTGTATGGCTCTATTAGTAAACAGCTCAGTATATTTATACTTTTTATGAAATGTCAGAACAGAGGAATCCATGTGTTGGTATGTAAGAATTCAGATGTGATACAATAAGATAATCAAGAGAAAAGAGAGTGCAGTAGAATTTTAGAAACTGTGGACTCATTTTAGCTGCAAGTATTTATATAAGAAAGCCAAAATAAACTTGTTTAAATAATGAAGGGAATATATTAACTTGCATAACTGAAAAATTTAGAAAAGGTCAGGTTTGAAAAGGGGCTGGACCTTATGGGTCAGCATCAATCAGATCCTGTTTTTGTTTCAACCATTAGGCTCTGCTTTCATAGTGTTAGTGCATCCCTAAGACTGGCTATTCATGGGATGCCACATTAGGGGTTAGTAACCACTAGGACTGTATAAGGCTTTAAATCATACTTAGTGGACAAGAGTACCTTTTGTGGTAGTTACCACTAAAGACAAATAAATTTCCTTCCCAGAATTCCCTGAGAAATGTCTATTTTCATTTTGTTTGTCTCAGTTGGGTCACTTGCTCACCCTCCAACTAATTCTTGAGGTTAATAGACTAGGAAGTGCTGTTTGATTAAGGCCACACTGAGTTCACTTGCCTGGGAAGAGGAAAGGGAAGGGTCAGGCCAGTGCTCATCACTGAGGCTATGGGCCACGGAGGACATTCCTGTGCCCAGGAAGTGCACAGGCTGCTGGGAGTGTGGCAGACAGGTAATTACAATGTAGTGAGATCAGAAAGGGGCAGCTACTCATGACTGTTGTAAGGTCTGGAAGAGTTCCAGTAGGAGGTCTGGCCAGGATCTAAAAGAATAAGTAGGAGTTTAGTAGATAAAGAAGGAGAGAAGAAAAGAATTGTGGGGAGAAATAAGTTGTATCATGTTTTAAAAAAGCAGTGTTATTGGGAAGCCTGAAGGAGCAATTAGTATGGAAGAAACTTACTGAATAAAAACTGGCATGGTAACCACAAGAATTATAAAGAAAGATTTAAAAACTGGCAAAGAGACTTTCAATGCCAGATCTAGTGGCTAACTTCCCAATAATTATCTGAATGTTGGGCTAAGAAATGTTCATACTCCCATCCAGCAAGTGATATAATACCTTTCAAAAGGAACACAGTGAATTCAGTTTGCTTCTTAGGTAAAAGAAAGGACTGTCTATTTAGCTTTCTCTAAGATTCCTAGCTTTAAACTAGGTTGTTGAATTCTGTTTGAAGATGAGAGGTATACGAGATTTTTTAAATAAACCTTCCTAGGGACTTACAAAATCTCAACTTACATGGCTGGATGCAGCAGAGCATTACAGAGATTAGGTCTTTCTAGTAGAACAAAACAATACTGAAAACATTAAAAACAAATAAGATGGGAGAGGGATAATGAGGGAGAATAGGGGAAGGGCCATCAAGGAACGTGTATAAGGGACATATAGACAAAGCCAAAGGGGTAGGTTCAATGGTGGGAGGTGGAGAGAGGTGTGGGGTGAGGGGGTGTGGTGTGATGGGGTAAAAATGGAGACAACTGTACTTGAATAGCAATAAAAAATACTATTGGGGATTTAAATGGGAAAATAAATATCTTGATTAATTTGTCATTAAAGAAAAAACAATGGAAGTGCCCCAAACCCACCTTGGCTAGTGCAGCTCAGTTGGTTGGGCATTGTCCAGCAAAGTGAAAGAAAGGTGGTTGCTTGTTCTCTTCCTGGTTGGGGTACACGCCTGGGTTGCCAGTTCAGTCCCCAGTAGGGGCACGTATGAAAGGCAACCAGTGTTTCTCACATTGATGTTTCTCTCCCTTTCTTTTCCCCTCACTTCCCCTCTCTCTAAAAATAAATAAATAATATCTTAAAAAACTCCAAAACCCACACCCAGTTCTAAACTGCAAGTCCTCCCTTTCTTACCTGAAGAAGGAACACATTAATGTTGGCATGGTGATAAGCATTATACTGTCCTGTGTCTATAACTTATTTGTTCAGGGTCATATTTGCTTTTAGTCTTCATATATAGGTGTGTCAGCAAAAACTCTTTTATAGGTTTGCTATTTCTGCAAAGAGTGGTCTTAGCATGAATCTGTCAGATTACTGGGTACTGGGTGGATAAAGACATTCAGCCCCAAGGATCTATTAATATTTGTCTCGTTGTGAGGTACTGCCATTGATTTACAACCTTCTTCATTCCTGAGCTCCACTGATTCCATTTCCTCACCATGGCAGCATTTGCTTAAAATCTTGCAAGGCTTCCCATTGCTCTTAGAATAAGGCCCTACACCTCCACCACAACCTACAAAGCATTTTTGGGATTCAGCCTTGCCCCGGTCCAAACACCTCAGGCTGCAGGAAGCCTTAGTCACCTCGCCTTCTTACTATTTCTCAGCATCCCAGCTTGAGTGCTCTCCCATACTGCTCACCCTTCTTTCCTTGCTGCCCACCCAAAGTCCTCAGCTTCCTTCCTCAGCTCTTGGACATGCTTCCCCCTCACTTGCTTCTTTGCCTTCTTGACTCTCACCCCCTTTGCTTCATGTTCTTGTCCTCTCTCTGCTCTTCTGCCAGCCTCTGGAGTCGTTCAGCACCTGAACTTCTTCCCATATGCATGCAGCTGAGTCACGGGTTGATGACATTAAACTTTGTATTATGCATTTGTATTAAGCTAAAGCCAGATTCAGATCTTGATTTTATCCCCACCTGAGAAGTCACATGACCACTATGAGCTCCAGTTCTTCATCTGTAAGCCTGTGCTAAGAATATTGACTTTATAGGGATGCTGGGAGAATTTGCTAACAATCTGGACATATAGACCACAGTAGTTTCTCAATGAATGTTCATAGGATGTTTGATACATATCTAAAACTCCACTGTCTAATGTTCATACAAACACATGGGTATGTATACACATACATAAACATGGGCTCTGGAACAAGAAGGTCTGGGCTCAACAGCTGGTGCTACCACTTATTAGCCAAATGATGTCAGAAAATCCATTCAACTTCTCTGAGCCTCAAAGTAGGTAGGTATCTACAAAGATCACAATAACATTAATAGCTCCCAGAGCTGCTATGAGGATCAAATGGTATAATACATTTAAATGTTTTATAAACCTTTGAGTTAAAAAAATTGTAATCTGACTTTGTAATCGTGCGTTGCTCTCTTAGTGTTTCTTCCAGTGAAGCTTTGCTTCTACAGCAGGACTCAGAGTCCTCTTGGCTGGACCCATGATGATGTTTAACATGAGCCTCAGCACAGAGATGACATGCAGTAAGAATTTGCTGATAGTCAAATCCACAATGAGATACTACTTCCCTCTTGTTAGAATGGCTATTATCAAAAAGACGAGATAAAAAATACTGGTGATGGAGGACATGGAACCCCTGTGTTGACATATAATTAGTATAGCCACTATGGAAAATGATATGGAAGTTCCTCAAAAACTGGTTATATATCCAAAGAAAATAAAATCAACAGTTATTACAGATATCTACATTCCCATGTTCATTGCAGCTTTATTCACAATAGTTAAGAAAAGATACAACCTAAATGTGTTTTCACAGATAAATGGGTAAAGCAAATGTCATATATATATATATATATAAATATGCACACACAATGGAATATTATTCAGCCATAAAAAAGAAATCCTGCCTTTTGCAACACCATGGATGGAACTTGAGGGAGTTAGGCTAAGCGAAATAAGTCAAACAGAGAAAGACAAACACTATATGATCTTATTTATATGTGGACTCTAAAAATGCTGAACTTGTAGAAACAAAGTAGAGTGGTGATTACCAGGGGTCGGGGGGTGGAGGAATTGGGGAGCTACTGGTCAAAGAGTAAAAACTTCTAGGTATAAGAGTAAGTTCTGGGGATGTTATGTACAGCATGGTGACCATAGTTAACAATACTGTATTATACACTGGAAAGTTGTTAAGAGGGGAAGGAGAGGTTAACTTTCTCATGGTCATCGTCTTGCAATATATATGTATCAAATCAAAATGTCTTATACCTTAAAGTTATATACCATATTTTTTGGACTATAAGACACACTTTTTTTTTACCACATTTTTTGCTTCAAAAATTTTCCCCCTATTTTCCTCCTCTAAAGCCTAAATGCATCTGGGGTCTGCACCATAAGATACACCTAGGTTTTATAGTAGAAAAATAGGAAAAAAATTTGGAGCAAAAAATGTGGTAAAAAAGTGCATCTTATAGTTCGAAAAATATATCAAAGCTGGAAGAAATAATTTACTGGTGTTGTGAGCGATGAACATGGAAGGACTTGTTGCCCACCTGCAGAGGGTGGTCAACAGCCCCCTACAGTTGTCAGCTCCCTCAGCATTAGCCTCGAGAGCATGCTGCCTGACTTAACACCTTCCCAGAGGCAGCTTGCTTCTAGTGACTGAGCCAAGCAGAGTATAAAGGCCTAGACATTTTGACAAGGCCATTTTACCTCTCAGAGCTCCAGGATAGGGTGGGCTAAGGTTGTTGGCCCCACCTATGTGCTCTGCCTCCACCTCTCTTCCTTTCCACAGGTGCTGATCCCAGGAGGCTTCCTAAGGGTACTCTGCAGAGTCAACTCCTCTCAGAATCTGAATCTTGAAGAATCCAACTTGTGAATATGGAATCTAATAGATTTCTCTCATGGAAACCTTCATAGACATGACTGCACATGTTTTCTCAGTACATTTGAAATAAGGATCATCTCACTTTCATTCTTGAAGCAATGACACAAAGTAAAACATGGGATTTGTTGTGTGGCTACTACCCTTTCACTGAGAAAGGAGTATCCATGATGTGGAATTCAGTGGCTCATGTTATTGGGATGCTATTTAGGAGGCAGAAAGTTTTCAATGATAGGCACAGTTGAAGAATTTAGTCTATGTTTTCTTATTTCTATTGACCTTGATTTAATTATTTTCCTGGAAGAAACAGAAAATTCCCACCCCACTTAAGCTGGCTTCAGAATAGAAAAATAATTGAAATCTACCCCCAATTTATTTAACAAAGCAAGGGTAACTTAAATACCAAAATCCAATGAAGACGTACCAAGACAAGAAAACTGCAAATCAAACCCATAAGCATTTTAAAAGAATAAACCTGATGACTACCAGGGCTCCTTGGAAAGGCAGCTCACGTGGAGAAAGTGCTTGGGCTCTGAGTCAGCCTGTGAGGATTCAAGCCACAACTGCATTTCTTTTGAGCATTGGGACCTTGGGTTTGCCATGTAACTTCACTGAACATCAGTTTCCTCCTTTGTGAAATGGGAATGATTAAAGGATCCACTTCCTAGGGCTTCTGTAAAGATTGAGGGTAATTCATGTATAGCTCTCACCATAGTACCTATACATAGATAGGGCTTAGAGAGATATGCCCTATCTGACCACCATCAAGGGCAGCTGTGCCATGTAGCCTGGACAATTAATTCTCTTCACTAGAAGTCTCCACTTTTACCACTTTACTGGGAAACCAGGGTCTTTTACAGAGCCCTCTCTGACCTGGAATATAATAACAAGGAATTCTAGGATCTTTGTATATTTTCTGTCAGCCATTCCTTTGCATATACACAGCCTTGTTCTCAGCATAAGAAATCTTTTTACAGCATTCCCTCTGCTACTCTCAGCTTCGCACTTGGACACCTGTGACACTGGGACTCCCAGACTGCCACCTCGTATATTTACATTTGTTGGAAAGGTTGTCCCTTCGTTTCTCTGGTAGTAAAGCAGCCCTGTGCATCTCTGCCTATGGTTGTCCTGGCAGTCACTTGGGCATCTCTCTCGCTTGTGTGGTAAAAATACTTTGGGGGGCTTCAGGTTAGTGTTTTAGGTACCAGAAAAAGGGGGGATCCAGAAACTATAGCCAAAGCCAGGATATTTGGCCAGATGAAAGTCTCTTTTCTCTTTTTGCCTGAATAACACAAGCATGTTAGTAGTGTTACACCTAGCATGGCAGACACAGTCCTTGTGGAAGAGTTAAAATTTGGGGCCATCAAGGGGTGTGCATTAGGCTCACAACTGAGGGTTCCAGGCTGTGGTTTCCCAGAGAATCACTGGGGGACCATTGGAGTGAAGGAGGACTGACAGAGAGATGGGAGATTTTAATCAGTGCATAAGAGGAAGCGAAAAGAAGAGAAGTCAAAAAGAACAAACATCTAGAAAACACATTTGCACGCACTTTTGGAGATGGATTTTCTACAAACAGAAGAACGTTGTTCTATGCAGGTGTCACCATGAACTCCAAAGGCCCGCAGCCTGGAAACTAAGGGTCGTGTTCCATGGCTCTGACCGCTAGGTGGTGCTTCAGGCCCGCAGCTGGGAAAAGAGCGTGTCTTGGGAAAGAAGCAGCCCCCCGCCTCGCAGCCTCGCATTCGGGGTCCCCAGGGAATGGCGACATGGAGGCGGGGCTGCCAGACTGCATAAAGGCAAGTGAGCCGCGACTAGGCTCCAGGCACCTGTGCGCTCTGTTTGAGGAGTCTGGTCCTAGGGCGACAGCATTTAGGCTTCCGGAAGTGGTCCCAACCTGTGGATGCCAAGTGTCTAGGCTGAGCCAGTGTCCTGAGCGAAGGGCCCACGGGCTGCTGTGCAAAGAGAAGAGGCGCAAGGGAGAGCACTGGTAAATAGCCACGCTTTCTATTCACTTAAAATTGCCTTGAAAGGAATGCAAAATCATGCCTAACCGACTTGTGGAAGAGAGCTACTTGAATATTTAAACATAGACCTAGACGAAGTGCCAAATGATTGCATTTCAGTAAAAACTTATTGTTGATAATGATAATGAAAACAAAAATTCTTACTTTCTCCCTAGATATGCTGAGTTTGAAGGGCAAAGGAATTTTAGAATATAAATTGTGGGAGAGAAATTGGGGAACACAGGAATGATCTTACTCCAGTTCCTGGTAAATTTAAATTGCTTGTTTCTTTGTACTATGCTTACATAGAACTTACAAAACTATCTGTTAATCAGACTTTGTGGACTTGCAAATGCAGAAGTAAAGGAAAATATTTATTGAGGGAAAAACAGCATTCTGTGTGTCTCAAGTTTAACATGTATGTGCAACTAAATGTATGAATTGAAGACAATAACTTTTTGTGATTATATTCAAATTAATGAATCACATTGGTTACAATCTTAATTATGACTATGGAGACTGAATCCTAATGGGCAGTAACCAGAGTGGGGTGGAGAGGGATAATGAGGGAAAATAGAGGAAGGGCCATCAAGAAACATGTATAAAGGACATATGGACAAAGTCAAAGGGGGTAGGTTCGAGGGTGGAGGAGATGGGGATAGGTGGGGTGAGGGAGAAATGGATACAACTGTACTTGAAACAACAACAACAACATAAATAAGTAAATAAATAAATAAATAGTGTCAGGACCAACGTTAAGAAGACATCTATCTTACTTGAAATATCGGACAGGCTACTTTGTAAGTATATGATTGTCTAACTACTATGCTGTATACCTGAAACTAATACAAATGATATTCAATATAAATTGTTGAAAAATTTAAAAAGATGATCCTGCCATCCTAGAAATGAATAACATAAATATTTGTATAAGCACATTACTCCCCTACCAAATACATGTGAAAAAGTAACTAATGTCAACAAGGTGTGACATTTAGATTTATTTTAGACACTAGATTATGAAAAAAAGAACACATCCGTCTCTTTTAAGAGAATGTGCACCTGTATATCCTTCAGAAATCCAAGCTCACCTGAGGAAAATGCAGTGCAGTGGGAGTCTTAGGAATTGAAAATCCAGAGACTGGAAGGGATTTTGTAGGTTGTGAATTGGGAACACTTTTGAGAGTGACCTTGGGTACCAGCACAACAAGCATAAAAGCGAAACTCTCAGACACACTGAGATGTATAGGCACTCTATTAAGAGGTCTCTGAAAGAGTGGGAGCCTAAAGAAGGGAGGACCAGAAGGCTGGTGAAAATTCTAAGCCTGCATGTTGGAGGGACACTATTCCAGGGATCTGGGTGTATTGTATTCAATACACACAATTCTAATACTCAGCAAATGTTCTAGTCTGTTCATTCCCATTCTCAGGTTATGCTTCCTTCTGGCATGCTGTTGTGCTTCTTTGGTAAACTGTTAACTTTCTGAATCATGAATGAAAACCTGTTTTGCAGGAAATTTTCTGCCAAGAACAGTAGCAATGAATTCCTCATTTCACCTGTATTTCTTGGATCTCAATCTGAATGCCACAGAGGGCAATCTTTCCGGACCAAATGTCAAGAACAAGTCTTCACCATGTGAAGATATGGGCATCGCTGTGGAGGTGTTTCTGACTTTGGGCCTCATCAGCCTTTTGGAGAACATCTTGGTGATAAGTGCCATAGTAAAGAACAAGAACTTGCACTCTCCCATGTATTTCTTTGTGTGCAGTTTAGCAGTAGCGGACATGCTGGTGAGCATGTCCAATGCCTGGGAGACCATCGCTATATACTTAATAAATAATAAGCACCTGGTGATAGCAGATGCCTTTGTGCGTCACATTGACAATGTATTTGACTCCATGATCTGCATTTCTGTGGTGGCTTCCATGTGCAGTTTGTTGGCCATTGCAGTGGATAGGTATGTCACTATATTCTATGCCTTGCGCTACCACCACATCATGACAGTGAAGCGTTCTGGGGTGATTATTGCATGCATCTGGACCTTTTGCACAGGATGTGGCATTGTTTTCATCATTTACTACGAATCCACTTATGTCATCATTTGCCTCATCTCCATGTTCTTCACGATGCTGTTTCTCATGATGTCTCTGTATATACACATGTTCCTTCTGGTACGAACTCATGTCAAGCGGATAGCAGCTCTGCCTGGATACAATTCTGTGTGGCAGAGGACCAGCATGAAAGGCGCCATCACCCTGACCATGCTGTTGGGCATTTTCATTGTGTGCTGGGCTCCGTTCTTCCTCCATCTCATTTTGATGATCTCTTGCCCTCAAAATCTTTACTGTTCCTGCTTTATGTCTCACTTCAATATGTACCTCATACTCATCATGTGCAATTCTGTGATTGATCCTCTGATATATGCCTTCCGCAGCCAAGAGATGAGGAAGACTTTTAAAGAGATTATTTGTTGCCATGGTTTCAGAATACCCTGTAGGTTCCCTAGCACGTATTAAACAAAAGCTCTCTCCGCAGCTTTCTTTTCTCCTCCCTTTACCTTGTGATGAAGTCAGTTGGGGATAAGCAAGATAACTCAAAATCAACACTGCATTACACTTACCTTTTTTTCTACTTTGAATTAGTACTTAAGATACATTCTTGTTTTTTTTTGTGGTAGTTGTTGTTGGTTAGATGTGCATGTGCATCTTATCCATTTTGGGAAAGGTCTGTGGCAATTTATTATTGTCCTGTTTTCCTACTACTTTTCTTTTGCTCTCACCCATTTATGGGGTCCCCATCCATCTTTCATCTAGTAAGTGCGTGTTCAGAGAAAGTAGGACATTCTGGGTGCCCATCTAAGCAGGATGAAGAGCTGACTGTAATGGAAAGAAAACTTGTGACTTTCTACATTATGTGTGATTTCTTTCTCTACCCAGAAACTGTTTTGTAACTCCACTTTGTGTTCTTGGGACTTATGCATGCTTTTCAGAGCCGAACAGAGTACTCAAATTTTTTCCATTTGAAATTTTCTTTTCACTCATTATGGGACTTTCCTTTTTTGAACTTTTGTTTTTATGGTTTGTGCCCATAATTGTCCAAGGATGGAATTTTGTAAATTATACTTCTGTCAATTGTGTTTTTGCTCTTACCCAGATATAAAACTTCATGCTACAGACCTAACATCATGTGGCGTGAAAGTTCCTGTGACTCTTCTTACTATCTTATTAGTGTAGGGTTTCCAAATGAGTATTTTGGAAACATGTCATGGACTTCAAGTGCTCCCATGTTCCCAGCCTTGTATTCACCTTTCTCATTTGTAGCACATGCCCATAGCCAAGCTGTTTTTGACTTTCTAAGTCTGTGTTGGTCTTTGAGTCTGAAATCCTGACACTGTATCTTGCACATCACAATCTGACTCCAGCAGCCAGAGAAGTTCAGGTGCACATCTCTAACCCAGGGAGTCCCATCTTCTGCAATGTAGAATGGTGTTTGAAAATCCAAGTTCAGGTCCTGACTGTCATTAACAGGTGATGTTGCATTAATCATCTCATTTCAGGTTCCACATCTGTGCTGACCTCACAGGATGGTCATGAGAACTGAATGTGAAAATCTGAGAACACTTTGAAAACTAGTCAAGCACCAAAGGGATTGGATATTTACTTAAAGGAAATATTGCAGATGGGGTAAACACTTGGGGGTGGTGCAGAGAGTAGTAGTGAAAGCAGTGGTTTGGAAACTAGGAAGTCTGCTTTGTCACAATACATCTGTGTGTCTCTTGAAACATCTCTGACCTCTCGGTCCCATTATTTTTATATGAAATGAAGGGCTTGGTCTTTATAGCTCTTGTATTCCATTCCATTATTTTTGGTATTAGTGACTTCTCTTTTGTTTTGTATATTCACATCTATACTGTTCCTAGTGAAGGAAAAGTATAAATAAAGCAGTGGACTACTAGGATCATTCAACGATGAGCTGTTGAAGCCTTTGGGGCAGAGAAAATTCCTGGGAATAGAACACATAAATAACTTACAGATGTGACCCCTACCCTTGGCAACCCAGAGTTCAGAGTTCTGACCTTTTTTATAAAGGTTTTTAAGGAAATGCTTAAATGTCTTTTAATCTCTATATAAATAGTGCAGAAATAACCCAAGTACTCAGATGTGTCTTCAGTTGGAAGGAATACATGTGATATAGTGATTTGGTAAACATCTGTAAGTAAGCAAACCCCTAGAACCCCAGCACAAAGTTCTCTAAACCAAAAATCCATATAACTGTCAAATACTGTATGGTATTGTGTATTAAGTCTTTCTGTTTCTGTAGGAACTTCATTTTGTATAACAATATGTGTTCAAAGACATGGTTAATAATGAAACTGAAAGAACCAGACCACCCACTTGAACTGGACATTATAATGTGCAATATTGAGAATGTTTTAGATGTTTCTGACAATTTGTCAGCAACTGCTGCAAAATTAGAAGGTATATTCTTTGGCGAGTCATGACAAAATTTCCCTGACAGTATTTATTGCCTGAAAGATGGCCATTTCTCAGTTCAAAGTAATTTAACTCCTAAACATAGAATAAAACTGTACACTTGACTATAAATTGTCTTAAAGTCTATCTCAGTAAACAAGCCAGGGTTTGGGGGATGCCACTGATCATGTACTCAGAATGGGGCTAGAAGTAGTGATCATTAGATAGTCTCTGCCATCAAAGAGCCTATGGAACAAAGTATTTCAAGACATGAATATTTTAAGATATGTGGAAACACTATCCACAATTCAAAGTGCTACACATAAATGTGAATTTATGAGGCACAGACTATACATGTTGTAAAATGAGGGCTATGATAGCTCCCATGTCTGTAATGGCAGTTTTCACTGGTGCATACAGGGTACATATTAGAGTTTTGGGGTGGAGGTGTAACTTTGAAAAATCCCCCAAATCATCTCTACATCAGGTTCAGATGTGGCTCTTGTTGAGTTGGAGATAAAAAAACGAAAAGGACAACTTATCTGATAACTTTCCTCAAGATAATAAATGATGGTGGAACCAGGGACCCACAGACACTTCCGTGCAGGCACAGGAAGAGTAGGAGACGTGGTATGATACCTTCAGGTCTCAACAGCAACCTGTGGCTTGTGCCACCACATTGGATAGTGCGGATCTACACTTATTTCCTAGGCATGCCGTATGTTTCTCCTTTTTGCCCCTATGACTTTATATTACTTTTATCCTAATTATGTATGCTTTGAGTCTATCAGGCTGTGAGGGAGAGTCATGCTTTTAGTTTCTTTTACCTGAGCCCTTTTGTCCAATTGAAAGGATTAATTGAATCCTTTTGATACATCCTTCTTATCATTTATACTGAGGCAGCTTTGTTAATCTATTCAGAGTATTTGCAATGATGGTGTAAGCTATTCCCTTCATTTGATCCTAGTGCCAAATCTAAGTTTTAATTGGCTTATGTTATTCAACTTTTTAAATTTAATCTTTTACTGCTTTGAGCAGTGTGGTTCAGTTGGTTGGTCATTGTCCTGCAAAGCAAAAGTTACTAGTTAGATTCCCAGTCAGGGCACCTGCCTGGATTGTGGGTTTGGCCCCCAGTCAGGGCTAGCACAGGTGGCAAACACAAGGCCCGTGGGCCGAATCCAGCCCTCCACCTTGTTTTATCGGGCTCAGTATGTTGTTTCTACCCAGCAGCAGTGCCAAGTTCCTTGCCGCTAGTTAAGGAGTAGTTACATTTATACAGTCCTAAAATTACATTCAGCCCTTTTAAGGCAACTGCGAAGCTGATGTGGCCTCCAGAGAAAATGAGTTTGACACCCTGTACTAGAGGCCACAGACAAGTGTTTCTCTCCCTGTCTTTTCCTTCCCTTCCTGTCTCCAAAAATAAATAAATAAAATCTTTCAAAACAATTTAATCTTTTACTTATTTGATTGAGAAGAGCTGTCTCTTCTCACACTGATTCTTCTCACTCTAAAGTCCCAGTCTCTGGATTTTCTTGAGAAAAAAATTTTAAGAACCTGGTTTCAAATATATCATTAAAGAATCCCATTTGTTTACTGAAATGTGGTAAAATACATGAAACATAAATTTACCATCTTAACAATGTATAAGTTTACAGTTCAGTGACATTAAGTGCATTCATATTGTTGCCCTACCATCTTGAATCCCTTTTATTCCTGCTAGCATTCAGTTAATTTTCTTTTTCAGTGTATCACCTCCTTGTAGTATTTCATTCCAATCGTAACCAACACACCTGTTTTCAGACCTTTCCCTGTGTCATTATGTATAATATACATCAGTCAAACTCTCTGTTTTTTGACTGATCCTTCCATGTTCTTTCTGCACCCATTTTAGATTCCAATCCAGCACTTTGAAGTAACAATTACTGTACTTGTTAGGATGGTCTAGGACAGTGCTCCTCAAACTGTAATAGCTGTATGGAACATGAGGGAAGCTTGTTAAAAATGCAGATTGATTTGGTGGGTTTGGAGCAGGAGCTGAAGGTTTGCTTTTCTAACATTTCTCAGATCTGTTGGTTCAAGGATTCCACTTTGAGAAATAATGTCATCCAGTAGAAACAAACAGCTTCAAGGTCTCAGTGACTTAACAAAATTTAATTTTCCATCATGTTACATGCGCCACACAAAGTAGCAGGGAGTCTTATTGTAGGTCCGCAGGGACCCAAGATAATGGAAGCACTACCCTAACACATACTCGCATGTGAATTTCTATTTCACTCACAATTCATTTGTCAAAATAAGTCCCATGGTTTAACATCAAAGTGAGCTGGAAAAATTCAGTCCTATCAATACCTAGAAGGAAGTGAATGGGATATTGATAAACAGCACCTATCACATGTTCAGCATGTTGCCAGGAGTGTGGTCATTCAGTGTCTCTGTCCTCAAGGAGCTAACAGGTCAAGAACCACTGTAACAGGCATGTGTAGGAAAGTACGCTTTATGATATAAACTTAAGAACTTTGAGAATGAACTTGTGTGGAATAGCTATGTGGAATGAGGGAAATGGGGAATGATGTATTCCCAACTCACAGGTAGCTGTGGGGCACGTGGCAGAGTTTTGGGGTGAGGGAGATAAGTTTGGAAAATCCTCTAAGGTACAATTGGGATATGTTTGGCTCTTTATTGTGTAAAATTTGAGGGAGGAAATATTATATCTAAAGGGAGATTAATGCATAAGCATGTTGTATGAGGTCTATTCAAAAAATGCCCAGCCATTGTTCATATAATGAGAATGGTTTGCACATTGATGTAACCTGGCAGCCAAGGAGAGTGGACTGGAATGCACATGTGTGAACAATGATGACTTCACTGTACTAGTCAGTGGGGGACGTGGATGCTCTTGAGTGAGCATTTGTACTGTGTGGCTGCTGCATTCAAAATGACTGAGTGGGCAGAGCAATGAAATGAATCTGCATCAAATTTTGCATTAAGCTTGAACATTCCTCCTTGGAAATTATTTGGATAAGTCAGAAGGCTGCAGCTATGGGCAACTGATGACTGGCAGCCTCATCACAGCAACATGCCCGGTTGGGCACCATATATTACATCTCGTGCAGTTTTTTGGCAAAACATCAAATAACCCAGGTGACTCAGCCCCCCTACATCCCAGATTTGATGCCCTATGGCTTCTGGCTTTTCTCCAAACTAAGATCACCGTTGAAAGGGAAGACATTTCAGATTGTTGATGAGATTGAGGAAAATGCAATGGGGCAGGTGATGGTGATTGGGAGAACTGTGTGAGGTTCCAAGGTGCCTACTTTGAAGGGGACTGGGGCATCATTGACCTATGTAGTGTTTCTTGTATCTTATATCTTCTTCAGTAAATGTCTCTATTTTTTATATTACATGGCTGGATGTCTCCTGGACAGACCTCATACAGGTTGTTGAAGGATGGGCTAGATTTACATAGTTGAAGAGAAAAGGGAAACATGGGATCAGAAAGTACTTGGGTAAAAGCTGATGCTCATTAATGGTGACACAGCCTGACTGTAACAGGGTATATGTTGAAACAAGAGTAGAAAATTACTCATATGTACTGGAAATTATAGAGGTAGGATTATGTGGGTCTTGAAAACCAAGAGGAATCTATTTTATACTTCTTTTATAGAAATTAGAGAGTCAGTAAAAGTTTGCTTTTTAATCTCTCTTATTAAAGACATGGCCATGAACCAACAAAACCTGTGCTTGTAAATTATTTTGAGAGCAGAGTCAAATAAGTCAAATAAGTCTTCTCTTATGGGAGAGAAGCTGTCACAGTCAGACAGGCTACAGGCCTGAGGGCCTGGACTAGTTGTGCAATGGGATAGGGAGAAGAGGAAGTTATTTTAAAGGAAGTTTCTCTCTGTTGATATCCAATTAACCACCAAATCTTACCAAAAGAGACTCATTCTAGTTTGCCAGTTATTGTTACTACCTTTCTATATTATTCTGCTTCTTTTTTTCTTTATTTAAAAAATATATTTTATTGATTATGCTATTACAGTTGTCCCATTCTCCCCCTCTATTTCCCTCCTATTAGCACTCCCCTCCCTTTAGTTCATGTCCATGGGTTATACACATAAGTTCTTTGATTTCTACATTTCCTATACTATTCTTAACCTCCCCTGTCTATTTTCTACCTACCATTTATGCTACTTATTCTCTGTACATTTTCCCTCTCTCTCCCCCTCCCACTCCCCCACTGATACTGATAACTCTCCATGTGATCTCCATTTCTGTGATTCTGTTCCTGTTTTAGTTGTTTGCTTAGTTTTTTTTTTTTAGGTTTGATTGTTAATAGGTGTGAGTTTGTTGTCATTGTAGTGTTCATATTTTTTATCTTCTTTTTATTAGATAAGTTCCTTTAACATTTCATTTAATAAGGGCTGGGTGATGATGAACTCCTTTAACTTGACCTCATCTGGGAAGCACTTTGTCTGCCCTTCTATTATAAATGATAGCTTTGCTGGATAAAGTAATCTTGGGTGTAGGCCCTTGCCTTTCATGACTTGGAATACTTATTTCCAGCCCCTTCTTGCCTGTAAACTTTCTTTTGAGAAATTAGCTGATAGTCTAATGGAAACCCCTTTGTAGGTAACTATCTTCTCTTGCAGCTTCTAGGATTCTCTCCTTATCTTTAATCTTGGGTAATGTAATTATGATGTGCCTTGGTGTGTTCCTCCTTGGGTCCAACCTCTTTGGAACTCTCTGAACTTCCTGGACTTCCTGGAAGTCTATTTCCTTAGCCAGAATGGGGAAGTTCTCCTTCATTATGTTTTCAAATAAGTTTTCAATTTCTTGGTCTTCCTCTTCTCCTTCTGGCACCCCCATGATTCAGATGTTGGAATGTTTAAAGATGTCCTGGAAGTTCCTAAGCCTCTCCTCATTTTTTTTGAATTCTTGGTTCTTCATTCTCTTCTGGTTCAATGTTTCTTTCTTCCTTCTGCTCCAAACAATTGATTTGAGTCCTGGTTTCCTTCCTATCACTGTTGGTTCCCTGCAGATTTTTCTTTATCTCACATAGTGCAACCTTCATTGCTGCCTGGGTCTTTTTTATGCTGCTGAAGTACCCAGTGAGTTTCTGGAGCATCCTGATAACCAGTGTTTTGAACTGTGTATCTGATAGGTTGGCTATCTCTTCATCTCTTAGTTGTATTTTTTCTGGAGCTTTGAACTATTCTTTCATTTGGGCCATTTTTTGTTTGTTTGTTTGTTTGAGCATGCCTGTTATGTAGTAAGGGGCAGAGCCTTAGGTATTCACCAAAGTGGGACAACTCACGTAGCTGTGTTGTGGTGTGGTATGTGGGGGAGGGGTCCAAGAGGGAACAATGTCTCTTGGTCCTCTCTCTGCCGGTTTTCAGTCACTTCCTTGGCTACCCAAAATCATTGGGTCTTTCTGGTGCTGATTCCTGGGTGGGTGGGCTTGTTTACATTCCAGGACCCTGTGGGTCTCTCCAATGAACTCTCCTGTGAGGCTCGGGTTTCTCCTGCTGCCGCCTCAACCCCCACAGGTGTTTTTAGTCAGAAGCTTTGAGGCTTTATTCCCCAGCACTGGAACTCTGGGTTGTGTGGTCTGTCCTGCTCCCTAGTTGTTCCTCCTGGTTTATCTGCACGCAAATGTGGGACTGCCCAATCTGCAAGCCACCGCCTCACCCAGTCTGCCAGCCACTGCCTTGCCTGCCTGAGTCCTCCAGCCACCACCTTGCCATGAGTCCTCTCTACCCAGCTGCCTATCTCTGCCCCTCCTACTGGTCTGGATGAATGCTTCTTCTTTAACTCCTTGGTTGTCAGACTTCCATACAGTTCGATTTTCTGTCAGTTCTGGTGTGTTTTTTTTTTTTTAATTTGTTGTTGTCCTTGTTTTGGTTGTGTGAGGAGGCACAGTATGTCTACCTACACCTCCATCTTGGCTGGAAGTCCTTATGTTGGTTCTTTTCTCAATGTCCAATAAGTTTATATTCTTAGCCCACAGATTGAGTGCTAACTCTTACTGTTCTTTTCCTGATATCTTTCAGAGCATCATTTGCTGTGTGTCTGTCCCATTTCTCCATGCCTCTTTCTTCCATGTATATCATTGTCTTTAGTTGGTGAAAAAAAATGAACTTTTTCAAGCCTTTTATGCCTAGTTCTAAAGAAAAGACTTGAACATATGTTTTCCATATATTGGCTTTGTTCTTACCAGTGATAAGCATTTGAAGTAGAATATAATAGATTTCATGTGTTGATGCATAACAAAGGAGACTGATCTGTTAAGTGCCCCTTTCTCTTACACTAGACTATGCCTCAATCATATCAGCAGAGTTGGGGGCAAAATCACATTACTGGAAATAATGAGGTATAAAAGCAGGGACATACAAAAACCTCATTAGGGACTCCAAACATGAACCTGATAGCTGTTAGGGCTATTTTTCTCTCCTCTTCTTTACCATTAAAGCGCTTGTCTACTTTTCCTTTCTACTGAAATACATGGGCCCATAACAATGTGACATCAAGCCTCACCACCCTTCTGAAGTACCATTCACCAATTCCAAACAGGTTTTTCAGTCTCTACCTTCTTTGCTTCATTTGCAGTATTTGAAACTATTATCTGCTTCTTTAAACTTTCTTCCTTAGCTTCCACAACACTTCCCATTTTGATTTTTGGGCCACTTGCTTTGTAAACACTTTCACCTTTTCTGGCTCTATGATATTTTCCACCTCCTACATATAGGCTTCCTCTGTATCTGTACAACTTTTCCTTTTATTTTTTTAAAGTATTTTTAATATATTTTATTGATTATGCTACTACAGTTGTCCCATTTCCCCCCTTCATTCCGCTCCACCCTGCACACCCTCTCCCACCCACATGCCCCTTCTTTAGTTCATGCCCATGTGTCATAAGTTCTTTAGCTTCTACATTTCCCATACTATTCTTGCCCTCCCCCTGTCTATTTTCTACCTACCACCTATGCTACTTATTCTCTATACCTTTCCTCCCCTCCCCTCCTCTTACTCCCCTGTTGCTAAACCTCCATGTGATCTCCATTTCTGTGGTTCTGTTCCTGTTCTAGTTGTTTGCTTAGTTTGCTTTTGCTTTTGTTTTAGGTGTGGTTGTTAATAACTGTGAGTTTGCTGTCATTTTACTGTTCATATTTTTATCTTCTTTTTCTTAGATAAGTCCCTTTAACGTTTCATAAAATAAGGGCTTGGTGATGATGATCTCCTTTAACTTGACCTTATTCAAGAAGCACTTTATCTGCCCTTCCATTCTAAATGAAAGCTTTGCTGGATAGAGCAATCTTGGATGTAGGTCCTTGCCTTTCATGACTTGGAATACTTCTTTCCAGCCCCTTCTTGCTTGCAAGGTCTCTTTTGAGAAATCAGCTGACAGTCTGATGGGAACTCCTTTGTAGATAACTGTCCCCTTATCTCTTGCTGCTTCTAGAATTCTCTCCTCATTTTAATCTTGGGTAGTGTAATTATGATGTGCCTTGGTTCCTCCTTGGGTCCAACTTCTTTGGAACTCTCTGAGCTTCCTGAGCTTCTCCTTTATTATTTGTCCAAATAACTTTTCCACTTGTTGCTCTTCCTCATCCCCTTCTGTTACCCCTGTACTTCAGATGTTGGAATGTTTAAAGATATCATGAAAGTTCCTAAGCCTCTCCTCATTTTTTAAAAATTCTTGTTTCTTCATTCTTTTCTGTTTGGTTGTTTCTTTCTGACTTCTGCTCCAAACTATTGATTTGAGTCCCAGTTTCCTTCCCATCACTATTGGTTCCTTGTGCATTTTCCTTTATTTCACTTAGCATAGCCTTCATTTTCTCATCTAATTTGTGACCAAATTCAACCAATTCTGTGAGCATCCTGATCACCAGTGCTTTAAACTGTGCATCTGATAGGTTGGTTATCTGTTTGTTACTTAGCTATATTTGTTCTGGAGCTTTTATCTGTTCTTCTGTTTGGGCCATTTTTTGGGGGAGGTCTTGACATGTCTGTTACATATGAGGGGCATATGAGCCCCTCATATATATGAGCCTTAGGTGTTCACCAGGTGCATCAACCCAGTCACTGGGTTGTGACACTCTTTGTAGGGGAGGGCTTTGAGAGGGAACAATGGCACTTGCTCTGCTCTCTGCTGGATTTCAGTCACTTCCCCCACTTCCACCAAGCAAACTGGGCCCTTCTGGTGCTGAGTCCCGGGTGGGTGGGTTTGTGTATGTTCTAGGACCCTGTGTGTCTCTCCAGTGAACTCTTCTGTGAGGCTTGGAGTCTCTCTATGCACCTCAACTCCCACAGGTGTTTTCAATTGGTGTTTTGAGGCTTTATATCCCTGCACTGGGGCTGTGGGTTGCATGGTCTGTCTCACTCCCCGGTTTTGCCTGGATTGTCTGTGTGTGAATGTGTGACTGCCCAGTCAGCCAGCCAAGTTGCTCACCTTGCTGGGTCTGCCTGCAGTCACCCCACACCCAGGGTCTGCCCACTGCTGTTTTGTGTGCCTGGGGTCTGTCAGCTTCTGCCTTGTGCCCCTGGGGTCTGCAAGCCACCGCTTTTTTTTTTTTTTTTTTTGCCTCAACCCCTCTCCACCTGGCTGCCAGACTCCCCCCTTACTATTGGTCTGGATGAATGTGTCTATTTTAACTCCTTGGTTGTTGGACTTCTGTACAGCTCAATTTTCTGTCAGTTTTGGTTGTTTTTTGTTTCTAAATTTTTGTAGTCTTTATTTTAGTTGTGCAAGGAGGCACAGTGTGTCTACCTATGCCTCCATCTTGGCTGGAAGTCCCTTTCCCTTTTATTTTATAATTTCCCTCTCAAGAATGTCATCAACTTCTTTGATTTTGATTTTTATGTTTAAGATTTTGATTCCCTAATTCTTTATCTCCAGTCTTAACTTTTCTTCTAAACTTCTGACTGGTGTTTTGAGAAGACACACACCAGGCATCTCAAACTTTGCCTCATAAACTCCTCTTCCTGCCTCCCCTATGTTGGTAAACCATTTCCCTGCTCCCTAAGTCCAGAGACCTTGGGGTCAACTGGGCTCCTTTCTCTTCCTCGACAACTCTGTTGAGGCAGCTGGAAAATGCTGTAGGATCTACTGCCAAAATGTCTGTTGCCTTGATTCTCTCTTCCCATCTGCATTGCTGCAAACTGGGTCTGTCTCTTAACCTTTAAGTTTGAATTTTTGTGTTAATGTTTAAACCACTTCCAGTCTCATGTGCTGTCCTCCCTAAATTACTGTTCTGATAGTGTCAATTTTCTATTTTGAAACCTTCCATAAGTCCCAGTACTTACTTTATTAAGTACCCAATCCTCACCTTTACCTTCAATGATTTCCAAAATATTAGCTAACCTTTCCGTCATCCTACACATCCATAAAATAAGACTACTTTGAATGGGACTTGCACTTTTCTGCTTCCAGATTTTGTTTAAGCTGTCCAATCAGCTGGAAAAAGCCTCTCTACATTCATATGATCTTTAAAGTTCATCTCAAATGCCTCTTGTTCCATGAGTCCCTTTTGATCTCCATATTCATACCTCATTATGCACACATTCTTCCAGGTACTTCAGAGAGCAGATAGCTTTTATGTCCTTTATCATACCAGAATCTCTGTGGGAAGGGACTTGCATCAGTTAGGGCAATGCTGCATAATAGAACTTTTCACAGTGATGCTCTCTGTCCACTACCATAGCCACTCTCTGCAAGTGGCAGTTGAGCATTTAAAATATAGCTAGTGTAACTGACAATCTGAATTTTTAATTTTATTTAATTTCAGTTAATTTATATTTACATTTAAATAACCACATGTGACCAGTAACTACTATAATAGACAGCATACAGAATTTGGTTCACTGTATATAACAAAACCAGAAAAGAAAGTGGTGACTTACTCAAGATGAAAGTTTATTTCTCTTTTACAGAAAATAAGTCTGGAGGTAGGCAATGGAATATTAACATGGAGTTCAAGGGTTCCATAAAGAATCAATGCTTATATCATTATTAAAGGCAGTTTATGGTCCAAGGTGGCTGCTGGAACTCTAGCCATCATATTGAAATAACAGGCTGGAACAGAAGAAAGTAGTCAAGAACATCGGGTTTTCAGTACATGTTATTCTTTAACTTTGGCAAGTTGTCTTCTATTATTTACTTAATTATTTTTTTCTTTTCCCATTTCTTTTCCTGAACTCCTATTAGTCAGATGTCAATCCACATAAAGTGATCCTCCTCTGTGTTTCTCAATCTTTCTCTTCATATTTTCTTCCTTTGTCTTTTTGTTATGCATTCTCGAAGACTACTTCACCTTATTTTTCACCTAGCCTTTGACTGAGTTTTTAATGTGGTAATTATATTTTTAATTTCTATGATGTATTTATCCTTTTATTGTCTTTTATATAGTAGGCTGTTTTTGAATTTATGCATTCATATCTCGTCCAATCTCTCTAAAGATGAATTTGTTTTTTAAAAATTGTGTCTTACTTGAATCATTTGTTTTCTCTAGAGTCAATAATTCTGTTGATCTCTCTCCTTCCTGTTTTGTATTGCTCATTTCCCTCAAATACTAGGTGAATCTAGACTTTCCATTCCTATGTACAAGTGAAGGAATGGACAGGATCCTTGATCCTCTCCTGATGAAAAAGGTCAGTTGGGTGGCTCTCAGTGAGTGGGTGGGGCACATCAGTTGTCAGATGTTACTTAAAGAGTGTGTAGGTTGTGAATAGGCTAATAGACTGGGGACAACCCCACCCCTGTAAGCTAAAATTGGAGGGGGTTTATGTGGCTCCACACTCTAGGAAGGCAGGCCCTCTTGGGTACTTTGTGCAAGGGGCCATGTACCTTTCAGCTCCCCAAATTCATCATTAGTTTTCATCTTCTGATATCTGCATCCTATTCTCAGCACATTTATGAATTCATTCCTTTTTATACTTTGTTTTTGCTATCATTTTCATGGATTTTCAGGAACAAATGAAGGTAAACACTTGAGGAATGAGAAATCAGTTTGGGCTACATTTGGTGGCTAGGAGGATCAGTCTTCTGCACAAAGCAAACATGTAGGAGACATTCCAGAATCCAGGGTCTGGTTCTAACTGTGGTTCTATTTATAAACACATGGCCACGTCTAGGACAAAAGCTTTGCCAATATCAAGAAGGTACAGGAAACTTGTCTCACCTTGTCCCCTTGACTATTGTTTCTTTTTAGCTTGACTTCTGACTAGAGAGAGTAAAGAAATCAATCACTCAAACAAAGACCATTAGGTCAGAGGAGATAGGAGGCATCACTGAGGTGTCCATTCATCTTTGGCCCTTTTAAAGTTAATGATCTAATTTTTTTCTGCCAGCAGGTGGCAGTGAACATATTTCAATTATTTTTTGTCATCCATCTAACCCTCTGAGCAACCAGTTAATGAGTTAAAGTAGCTTTAGATGAGAATTATTTCCAAGACCTCATTGCTTAAAAGCTACTAAAAAATGTCTTGAGTGAAAATTTCACTTTGAAAGGATTGTTTAATTTAATCACTCAGCCACCTTAAAAATAGTTAAATATTACCATTCTCAATTTCCCATGAGGAGACTGAAGCTTGATGAGATTAAGTTGCCTAAGATAGTACACCTAATATGTAGCTGTCTCTCAATTTAAATTCAGGCCTTCAGCCCTCCATGGTGTGGCTTAGTGGGTTGAGCACCGGCCTGAGAACTGAAGGGTTGCTGGTTTGATTGCCAGTCTGGGTACATGCCTGGGTTGCAGACCAGGTCCCCAGTTGGGGGTGTATGAGAAATATCATGCAATGATATTTATCTACCTCTTTCTCCCTCTTTTCCCCTCTTTCCAAAAATAAATAAATAAAATCTCTAAAAAAGTAAACTTAGGTCTTCAAAAATATTGCTGCATTCCTTTGTTGTTATAAGTCCTCAATGCCTTTGCTTTCTTTGACTTCCTACTGCACTCTACATGAGCCCTGCTTGGTTCCTGCACCATGCCAACTCCTGTGAGTGGCTACAGGGCAGGATGGGGATAGGGTGGTTGGTAGCTGTGGTTCCAGATAAAAGTGACTGGTAAGCACAGGTGCTGGAGGCAGCTGTAAAAATTTTTGTTTAGATACAGGTTTCTTCAGAAGCTGATATGATGGCGATATAAGGAACAAGGCCAGTGGGAGACATCTGTCATGGCCTGGGTGTTCACCAGTCTGAACAGGATGCTGGCTGGTCAAAACTGGGGAAGATTAGAAACTGAGAGAATAAGGCAAAAAGGAAATGATAGAGTTTACAGTTTTGCCTAACCAATGTTTTACTCTTGTTCATGGGCATTTTTGTTTCTCCTTTTTTAAACTCCTTCTCCAAATTTGAGACTGAGAAGGTTCATGTGTGACTGTGTGGGAGGAAGTCATTCACCAGGGGTATAACTGTGGTTCCTTCTAGGGGAGCTTGGCCAGGTGGTGCCTTGGAAAATTCATACAACTACCCACTGACTCTGTCTTCTTTTCTCAAACTACCATGTGCTTTTTTTGAGGTCACTGAGGAGCAGCAGGGAAGATTTGATGTTCCTAATACCTAGGAGCCAGAGTATCTAATGTGAAAAGACAACTATGATTTTTCAGTGTATCCATCTGCCATCATCCCTTTCATCCCTATGGTTACTGGTGGAAAGTAATCTGTAATAAAAGTAGGACTCCTGTGGTCTATAAAGGAAAAGAATTTCTTGAGACCCACATGGGATGATGTGAGTCTGTGGTATAGTTTATTGATGATATAAAATTAAGGGGGTTCCCCTTTTGGATTCCCAATGTCCCATCTCCATCTATTTCATGATGGAAAAAGTCTAATCATATATTCAGTAGGGCCAGGATGAAGGCCACTGCCCAGAGTTTCTGCTCTATATTAAAGTTCAGTCCAGACCAGCATCTGGCTAGCTTAGTGTGTGTTTCCATTTGTAGTCCATTTCAGGCTCCCTTCTGTAGCCTGCATGTAGAATTGATTGGTCATGGGCTGTGCTGCTAAAGCCTTATGGCCAGGGAGAGAGGATTCATGAATGCACAGGTGAGTGAGTCACTCAGGCAAGAGAGAGGGAGCTTCTTTGTTCTCCTGGGATTATATTAGCTTGGGTGTGGGATGCACCAAGTGCTTTCTCAAATGACCAAGTAACTTTCCAAACTTTTACATGCTTTGGGTGGGTCCTCCTTTCAACCAATTCCTTCTTTCCCCAGGCTAGACTGACAGACTTCTCTGGTCCACCACCTACCCCTTTGCCATTTGACTTCAATTGTACATGTCTGCCTTCTGCTAGTCCCACCCCTAATCTGGTACCACTGCAGGGGAAGAGAAGAATCTTCTGGGAGAAATGCTGTAATCCCCTGGCATGTGAAGCTTCAGCCAACTGGCTGGCAAGTAGGCTTATGCTTCCAAGTTTATTAAACTCAATGTCTATTTCCCTTTGCACTCTCACCGTTTGTTTGTCTTTATTGAGCACTAGATTTTAAACTGCACTAAGGGGAGGAGAACTATCCCCATTTAGTTATTTATTCAACCAATATTCATTGAGTGTCTACTATGACCCAGGTATGGTGTTAGGTGCTAGGTGTAACATACCTGTTTTGTTCAAAGGTGTGCCTTCATTTTGTGGTTCTGGTTTAGAACAGCTGCATGTAATAGATATCTGTGCATTAAACTGACTTAGGTCTACTTCTGATATTTTAATTTAAAAAGACAGTTTCATATGTATGGTTTAATTTCTGAATTGCAACAAAAGCCAAGCCTGGAAAATATTTTTGCCAAATCACAGTGTCTAGTATACCCATCAGAAAATGTACCTCAAAGATGCCCAGTGTGGTATTTATTTCTATTTCAATACACATGCATATGCACACATACACACTTCTGCCTAAATTTGCTATATATGGGATTTATAAAGGAACAAGAGGCTGAGATGTCATACAAGGGCCTGAGGAGTAAGAGTGGTAGGGAAGAGAAGAAGTTGGCCCAGATTTCCATCAATGTTGCTTGTGCATGGGAGTACATTCCAGTTTTATTTCTACTTTTCCCCCACTCTCATGATCAGTACCTATAGTGCTTTGGTCTCCAGAGTGACCAGAATCTTAGCTGTATTCTCTGGACAACTCACTGTATTCTTAGAGTTTATATTTTTAATTCAATTCATTTGTAGTTATTAATGCCTATATGATGATCTCCTTCTAAATTTAACAATAAGTTAAATTACATTTCACTCTTGTTTAAAAATTGAAGGCACAGGTTAGCACAACATAAAATCCATTTCCCAGATGATAACAATTAAATAGCTAATCTCCAGTAGGACAAATGGGCAACATATAACACAGTAGAAAAGTACCTAAGAAAGTCTGTGTGGACTGCCAAGACTTGGTCCACCTACCAGCACAGGCCTCTTGCCTTCACTGCTCTTTTGCTTTCATCAGTCTATTCCACCTCCAGCTCACCATGGATGATGATATTGCTTCACTCATGGTTGACAATGGCTGTGGCATGTGCAAGGCCAGCTTCACAGGTTATGATGTCCCAGGGTTGTCTTCCTTTCCGTTGTGGGGCACCCTTGGCACCAGGACATGATGGTGGGCATGAACTAGAAGGGCTCTTAAATGGGAGAATAAGGCCCAGAACAAGAGGGGCATCCTGACCCTGAAGTACCCCATCAAACACAGCATTGTCACCAACTGGGATGACATGGAGAAGATCTGGCATCACACCTTTTATAATGAACTGCATGTGACCCTCAAAGAGAACCCCATCCTGCTCATTGAGGGCCCCCTGCACCTCAAGGCCAACCATGAGAAGGTGACCCAGATCATGTTCAAGACCTTGAACCTCCTACCTATGTATGTGGCTATGCTGTCTCTGTACACCTCTGGCTGCACCACTAGCATTGTGATGGACTCTGGTGATGGGGTGACCCACACTGTGCCCATCTATGAGGAATATGTCCTCTCCATGCCTACATCTGGACTTGGGTGGCAGGGACCTGACAGACTACTTCATAAAGATCCTCATGGAGAGTGGCTACAGCTTCACCACTATAGCCAAGTGGAAAATAGTGCATGACATCAAGGAGAAGCTGTGCTATGTTGCCCTGGACATCGAGCATGAGGTGGTCACTTCTCCTCCCTGGAGAAGAACTACAAGCTGCCTGATGGTAATCACCATCATCAATGAGTGATTTCATTCTGAGGCCCTCTTCCAGCTTTCCTTCCAGTTCTCTTCAAGCCTTCCTTCCTGAGGGACTCTTCCAGCCTTCCTTCCTTCAGCATTCTGAGGCCCACAGGAATCCTGTGGCATCCATGAAACTATCTTCAATTCCATCATGAAGTATAATGTTGACACTTGTCAGGACCTCTATGCCAATGCAATGCTGTTTGGTGGGACCACCATGTAGCTACCCACGCATTGCCGACAGGATGCAGAAGGAGATCATGGCCCTTGCTCCCGGAACAATGAAGATCAAAATTATTGTGTCCCCTGAGTGCAAGTACTCTGTGTGGATTGGTGGCTTTATCCTGGCCTCCTTGTCTACCTTCCAGCAGATGTAGATCAGCAAACAAGGATACTATGAGTCTGGCCCCTCCACCATCCACTGTATATGCTTGCTTCTAGGTGGGCTGTTACTTAGTTACACCCTTTTTTGAAAAACCTAACTTGCACAGAAAACAAGATGAGATTGGCATAGCATTATTTTGTTGTTTGTTTCTTTGATTTTTTTTTTGCACTTGACTCAGGATTTAAAAATTAGAATGGTGAAGGTGACAACAGTCTGTTGGAGTGAGTATCCCCAAAGTTCTACAATGTAGCTGAGGACTTTGATTGTACATTGTTCATTTTTTTAAATTCATTCCAAATATCATGAGATGATTATTACTGGAAGTCCCTTGCCTGCCCAAAAGCCACCCATTTCTCCCTAAGAAGGGCCAGTCCTTGCCTGAATGCACACAGGAGAAGGATGATAGCCTTGTTTTGTGTAAATAATGTAATACCAATTTTTTAATCTTTGCCCTAATACTTGTTCTTTTTGTTTTATTTCGAATGGTCAACCATCATGTCCCCTCTCTGTCCCCAACTTGAGATGTATCAAGGCTTTTGTTCCCCTTGGGAGTGTGTCAAGGTTTGGAGGCAGCCAGGCAGCCAGGCAACCAGGGCTTACCAGTACACTGACTTGAGACAAGTTCAATAAAGTGCACACCAAAAGAAAATAAACCTGTGTGGAGTAATGGAGAGCCAAATAGGTGAGATGTTTGGTAGTAGGTGGTTTAAATAAGCCCATGAAGGAATTTTCTCCACTGTGATCTGGTACTCTTTCAATTAAAGCTGAAGAGGTTTATCAACCCAGGCGCCATATCCATGGAAGATATTCTATAGGCAATAGAGAGCAAATTGAATTCACATTCTAATAGAGTGCATAGAAAGTCATAATGGAAAGAGGCAATTTACCAATGTTAGGCCTGTGCATTAGCTATTAAGAACAAAAATAGCTGAAGGCAGGGTATTGTGTAGTTGAGGTGTAAGTTTTCTGTACTTCAAATACAGCACTTTGCTTATAAGGAGTCTAAGAACTCCAAGGCTTGATATGAAAGTGACCATATCATACCTCCATTGGTTTGTTTGTTTCTTTGTGTGTGTATATGTGTGTACACACATATATGTGTATGTGTGTATAACAAAATTGCTAATGGACTCTTTAGGGTCCATTGCATTTTATCGGATTATTTTCTTTTTATTTACTCTTCTTGTTTACTTCATAAAGTTTTGTGTCAGATGAGCCATTAATTTTCTGGCTCAGATGGACCTAATTAACATTTTTAGTCACCATAATGATACCTAGGTGGGGTAGACCTATTAAGGGCAATCTTGACTCTGTGAAATTGGAGTATTTTCCTCTTTAAGAGATACTTAATAGTCACATATTATAATGCCTGCTTTCTTAAACAATTAATGACATAATTTAAAAAAATATTCAGAGTATCTTTAAAAGGAGTAAAAAATAGGAGTCAATTTTATGAAAAACTCTACCCATAGTCATACCCATAAGCATATCCAAATCCCTTTTCATAGTCATATCCATTCCCACTCCTATATTTGTATTTCTATCCATTGACATACCTATGCCTGTACCTATACCCATACCCATATCCATTCCCAATCCCCATCTATACTTGAATCACATTCACATTAATATCTACATCTGTTTATATAAGAGACCAGCTAGGTGCTCACTAAACATGTTCCATATCCTTACTGGGTAGACTGTATTTTCCAGTCTCCCTTGCAGTTAGATGTAGCCATGTGTCCTATATGGCCAGCCAGTGAAACATAGGCAGATTACCTCTAAGCTTCCATCTAAAACCTCTTTCTTCCCTCCTTAGAAGCCATATGTTGAGGAACCAAGGTAGAAGTATAAGTCCCACTGGAGGGGAGAAGACAAGGTTCCCAAATGACTGCACGAAGGAGAGACCCCTCCTGTTCTCTTCCACCCCCAATACTGGATGATGGGATGAGACAGAAATAAGCCTTCACTGTGTTAGGTCACCAAAATTTAGGATGTGTTAGTTACATTAGTTAGTATATTCCAACAAACAAACAAATAAAACATAAAATAGTGCTGATAGTGTGTATCTGGAATCTGGGATTATAAATACTTATTTAACTTTCTCCTACATTTTCATGTATTTTATAAATTTACAACAAAAATTAGTTAGTTTTTGTAATTAGAAAATACTTGTTATTTTATCATATTAAAATGGTTTGTAATAAAAACGTTTTTATCTTCATTTAAGTGTCTTTACATGCACTTAAAATTTTGATTTAAAGTTCAGTAGAAATTCAAATATCTTTACATTGCATTCTCCCCCAAACATGTCTATAACAAACTAAGTCTTTACTGCAGTGGAAAATCTGTGATGTCTGAGGCCAGGCTGAGCCATATGCCTGGGCTTTCTTGCATTGTTTTGTACCTGCCCAACCTGGCAGTGCCATACACTGGGAAGGACTTGTGTGAATGCAGAAGGATGGCATGGTGCAAGCAACTTTGGTGTGGGTATAACTAAGCAAACAGGCACTGCTGAGCATATACCACCATATCGAGAACATTATAGTCACTAAATAAATGTAGTCTTTCTTCCCTCTCTTTATCTCTGTTTCCTTTCCTTTTTGATTGATGACTTCAGAAGTACTTACCTTGCCTGTTAAAAAAGGATTTGTGGTTTGTCTGATTTCTTAAGAAGTGAGCAATAGCCAATGACCCATTGTGAGGCAGGTGATCCTTACTGTGCTCACCTGAGGATCCAGGTGTATCTCTCCCTGTCTAAAGAAGAAGGCTCAATAGAGCTCTGACATGAAATTCTGAGGATCATTCTGAGCACAACATTCACCTTAAGATGCTTCATAGGCATGAAGGACAGTTAAACAAACAAGAGTAAGACAAGTGTCTGTTGGTTAGGCAGTCCTCTGACCTGGTATCTCCATGTCTGGTGGCCCAGGGTGACCAGATAAAAATAAAAGAAAAAAACAAATCTAAGACCTCTTGTGGCCTTTGATGAACCAGCAGCAGAACAAATGCCAGCAGCCTGGTCTGGAGCCTGAGGCAGCAATCAGGTGCAGGAAATGGAACCACCAGTGCTAGGAATATGGGACCCAGTGACCATTCTGACCTGTGCCTCTCACAGCATTGGGGTAAGTACACTCGTTGGTGTTCCCAGAAGAGCCAGGAGAGAGCCAGGAAGTCCTGTTTGTCATGGTGATTTAAGAACTTTTGGATTGGTTTGATCTGAAAAACATAGTTTATGTCTGATCATTCTTACCTTCCAATGACCCATGATGAACCTGCTGAGCAATCCGCATTGCCTAGCATGAATTAAATTGTTTCAAGGGGGCAAGATGGCTACAGAATGGGTAGAAGTTTCACTCACCTCCTCCCAGAACCATATCAGAGTAGCTGCTAGAACACATAACAATCAACCTGAATAACCATCTGAAGACCAGCTGAATAGAAGATTTATAACTAAGGATTTATAGAGGAACCTCCATGAGACTGGTAGAAAAGCAGAGACATGAAAGGGGCTGGTTCCACACCTGTGTGTGGCAGGTGTAAATCTGGTGGGCTCCAGCCTGGGCCCATGGTGCAGAGCTTATTGGGGACCTCTTGAGGAGGTTTTGGCAGGCTTCAGCAATGCCACAATCTCATGGGAAGAGACTTAGTTGTGAGATTGGAGGGGAAGGCCATTTTTCCCCCTGTGTGCCAGAGTGGCATCTCCATTTCTGTGCCGAGCCCTTGCTCCACATAGCCAAATATTGGTCTTTTTTAGCCTGGTGAACTCAGATGGCACCCCCTGATGATTCTGTGAGATCCTACCCCACCCCAAAGGTCTGTGAATTCCAGGTAGGTGGCAGCTGGCCTTGGTATACCCTGAGACCTTTACTGAGCAGCCTCAGGCCCAGAACTGACACCAAGTTTAAATTTTATCAAGCTGGTGGAAACCACATGCCCCTACCTGGTGACTCACTGAAAATCCATCTCATGCAACTTGTACATTGCCAGAGGCTCTTTCAGTGACTGAGCCTAATAGGCAGCTGGCAGACAGAGCAGATACTATGGGGGCTTGGGCTGTCTGCTGACTAGCCTTTCAGCTTGAAGCTGATGGAAGCTATCCTTACTACACAGCATGGCCCCTCCCAGGTGCATCTAAACTCAGCAGACACAGCCACAAGTTGTGGATGGCTTGGTAACTCCAAACAAGTAGCCCAAGGACAGCTGTAGGCAATGTCTCATGTAGACCTGCACTGGAGTCCTTCCCAAGAGGCCTCAGAACCAACACACCTTGTGGCAGGATTAGAACTACACTAGACATGACACAATTAACTCCACAAGTGACACAACCAAAGGGAGATTCTGGCAGGCACCAGACTCTGCTGGGGCAAGTTCTGCTCCATGAGGTCAACCCCACATAGCAGCTCCTACACTGTGGATGAGGTCAATCTTCATAGTCAGCCTGAGAGTCAATTCCATCCATGGAATGGCCAAAAGCAAACAAGAGTCAACGATAACAGGAAGGTTTACATATACTACACAATAGGCATTCCTGGAGCACCTAGCTCAGGTGATCAGAAGTTTCCACTGAGCCCCGCAGGTCATTTACTACATAAGGCCACCATACCAAAACTGGGAGACATAGTAGATATTCATAATGCAGGAAAAAAATGTAGAGAGACAGTCAAATGAAAAGCCCCCCCCCAAAAAAAAAGAGGGTCCAAATGAAAGAGCAAGAGAAATCTCCAGGGGAAAAAATAAACTAAATATTATAAAGGCAAATAAGCTCCCAGATACAGAGTTATAAGGATGCTCAAGGAACTTAGTAGAACTTCAATGGCATAAAAAGAAAAAAAAGAAACCATAAAAAAACATTCAGAAATGAAGAATATATAAACTAAAATGAAGAATACACTGAAATAAATCAACATCAGATTATATGAAGCAGAATATTAAATCAGTTATTTGGAAGACAAGGTAGCAGAAAACACCCAATCAGATGCAAAGAGAAAAAAATAATTTTTAAAAATGAGAATGTTTAAGGGACCTCTGGGACAACATCAAGGCTAACAATATCTATGTCATAGAGGTACCAGAAGGAGAAGAGAAAGAGAGAAATAAATCGATGACTTATTTGAAGAAACAGTGATTGAAAAATGTTCTAACCCAGTGAAGGGAAAAAACACACAAGCCTTTGAAGCAGAGAGAGAACAAGAAGAACACCCAAAGGCCACATCAAGGCATAACATAATTAAAATGGCAAAGATTAAAGACAGAGAGTCTTAAAAGTAGTAAAAGGAAGACCATTATGTAAAAGGGAGTCCTGATAAGACAATCAACTGACTTCTCAACAGAAACATTTCTAGCCAGGGCAAAAGGTATTGGCATGAAATATTCAAAGTGATGAAAACAAAGAATCTACAACCAAGACTACTCTACCCAGAAAGGCCATCATTTAGGGTCAAAGAACAAATAAAGAGTTCCCAGACAAGAAAAAGCTAAAAAAATTTACCACAAAGCCAATACAGTCAAACCTCCATTCTTGAATGTCTCCCATCTTGAACAATTTGCTTCTTGACTAAGTTGTTCACAGAAAAATGTCTTGATTATTGAACAAAATTTTGATCCTTGACCCAACAACCCTTTTATGCTGATACCTGTATGGTGGTTCATTCATCTGTCAGTCAAAAAAGGAGAGAACAGTGGGTATGAGTCAGTTTACTGCTGAATCTCACATTGTTAACATCTCAGGAAATTGTGTTGTGAATATTTGCATTTTTCACTTGTTTCTTCTTCTTCTTCTTCTTCTTCTTATTATTATTATTATTATTATTATTATTATTAAATACACACCCTAGGACCTTAGAAAGTTAGTGATAACTGCAAAATGAAAAGGAAAGTTTCACATTGTGAGACCAATGATAGTGCTCAACAAAGAAATAATGGCAAAATATGATAGAGGTGTTCACTACTAATCTGGATGCTGAGTATGGCATGGAAAATTGAAAATGAGCACAATTTTAAAACATCGAGAAGCCATCAAGAGTGCTGATGTTGCTAAGGGCATGAAAGTGCTCACAGAACAATGATCACAAGTAATTGAAGAGGTAAAAAAATTGTTGATTTGGATAAACAAAAGGCATATAGCAGGTGGTAGTTTTACAGAGACAACAATATGTGAAAAAGCAAAAATGCTGCATACTGACCTCCTCGAAGACACCCCTGGAACAAGAACTGGAAGTGATTAACTTACGGCTATCAGGGGGTGAATCAATAAATTTAAGAAAAAAGTGACATTCATATAGTATAGTGAGATATGAGGAGGCTGCCAGTTCTATCAAAGTAGCTGCTGATAATTTTGTGACAGAATTTCAAGAGCACATAGAGGCTGGGGGATTTGTTCCTCAACAAATGTTCAATTGTGATGAAACAGGCCTCTTGTGCAAGAAAAGGCCAAAGAGGACCTACATCATACAGGAGTAGAAGTCAAGGTCAGGGTGCAAGCCAAAGAAGTACATGCTGATGTTACAGTGTGGGAATCTGACTGGGGACTTTACATTGAAGCTTCTACTCACCTGCTATTATGAAAACCCTTGAGTTTTCAGGAAAAAATGATGTCATGAAAAGGAAGTTGAATGTAACATGCAGGGCTAATAGCAAAGCTTGGGTAACCAGGCAATTTTTTTATTGAGTGGATTCATGAGGTGTTTGCCCAAGGGTAAAGAAATACCTCTGGGAAAAACAATTGCCAATCCTGGTACCTCTTTTAATGGACATGCTTCTGCCTATGCTTTAGGATTGGAGGCTAGGTTGGTGGGGGTGTACAGCTTCATTACTATTAGGTTCTTCCCACCTAACAAAATTTCTCTCTTCAAGCCTATTGACCAGCTGGTGATTTCTAATTTCAAAAAACGACACAAAGGTAGTGTTTGGAGGTGTTTTTGGTAACTTCTGAAACTAATTTAACCCTCAGGGAGTTCTGGAAGAAACATTTTAATATCCTCACTTGATTGAGGCTCATAGACAAAGCATGGGGGGAGAGTGTCTTTCAGGACCATGCAATCAGCCTGGAAGAAATTGTGGCCTAAGTCCATTGCTGAAAGAGACTTTAAGGACTTTGAGGGTGAGCCTGTGTCTGTTGTGGAGGATATTCTGTCTCTGGGCAAGTCTATAGGCTTGGAGGTGGGTGATGATGATGTGGAAGAGCTTCCAAGACCTTCAGAGGGGCAGCTACAGATGGCAGCTGATGAACTCTCCTCAGAGAGGAAGGAGGAAAGGGAAGACATTTCTATATCACTAGTCAAGAAAATGCTTGGGGAATGGGGAGAAGACCCTACAGACTCCACCAAAAACAAACAAACAAACAAACAAAAAAACTACTCAACCTAATAAGTGAATTTGGCAAAACAGCAGGATTCAGAGACGATATGCAGAAATGAAAGGCATTTTTATACACCAACAACAAAATGTCAGAATCAGAAATCAGGAAAAAAATCTCATTTGCAATAGCAACAAGAAAAATAAGGTACCTGGGAATAAATGAAAAACAAGCTGAATGTAACATGCAGGGCTAATAGCAATGCTTGGGTAACCAGGCAATTTACTTCCTTACCAAGGAGGTGAAGACCTGCACTCAGAAAACTACACAACACTGGAGAAAGAAATTAAAGAAGACACAAATAAATGAAAGCATTTACTATGTTCATGTATTGGAAGAATAACATCATCAAAATGTCCATATACCCAAAGCAATGTATAGATTCAGTGCAATTCCTATTAAAAATACCAATAACATATTTCACAGATATAGAACAAACATTTCAAAAATTTATATGGAACCATAAATGACCCTGACTAGCCACAGCAATTTTGATAAAGAAGTAGGAGGGATCATACTGACTATATTGCAAGTCCACTGTAATCAAAACAGTCTAGTACTGCCCTGGCTGGTGTAGCTCAGTGGATTGAGCACGGGCCTGTGAAGCAAAGGGTCACCAGTTTGATTCCCAGTCAGGGCACATGCCTGGGTTGCAGGCCAGGTCCGCAGCAGTGGACACATGAGAGGCAACCACACATTGATGTTTCTCTCCCACTCTTTCTCCTTCCTTTCCCCTCTCTCTAAAAATAAACAAATAAAATATTAAAAAAAAAACAGTCTAGTACTGACATAAGAACAGACACATAAACAAATGGAACAGAATAGAGAGCCCATAAATAAACCCAAGTCTCTATGGTCAATTAATATTCAACAATGGGGGAAGAAGCATAAAATGGAGAAATACAGTTTTACTGAGAAATATCACCCTGACAAAGAAGTAGCAAACTGTGTGATAAAATTGTTGGATGACAATGCAGTGCTTTCCTTCAGGCAAATGTTAAAATTCAGGCAAAAATAAACATCATCAGGTTTTCAGTGAGACGGAGGCCAAGTAAGCCTGAAGCAAGATGTAGTGGAGCAAAGAGATAAAAGAGAGAAAGAACCCCAGAAAAACAGCAACCTGATGGTTTTATGGAAGTGGATTCCTCTTCCAAAAAAAATATCTCTATCCTTCCTTTCCATATTCAGTCATTAGTAACTCACAACATTAAAGTTAAGTTCTAGTGCATATGAAATTTTAATTTTTTGCCATCCAATTCATTTTCTTTTTGTTAAGTTTTCATTTACATTTTGTGTTATTTTTGTATTAAATTGTTTATTCTTAATTAAATGGCACATTAGACATGTGTTGTATATAAGAAAGGTTAAAACAGGGAATCATTTGGGGGTCTGGAATGGATTAATTCAATTTACATTATTTCTAATGGGAAGAATGATTTGGTTTTTGAACAAATGGCTTCATGAACATCCTTGTAAAATGAATTAGGTTTGAGAACTGAGGTTCCATTTTATTACAAGAAATGTGGAAAAGGCTTCTATTTTTTAAAAAAGAGGAACATAATTATATAGGTAAGTTGGCAATAAATATACATCGACAATCACTTTAAATGTAAATAGATTAAATGCTGCAATCAAAAGACATAGGGTAGTTAAATGAATAAGAAAGCATTTAAAGAAAAACTGGTATCTATCTTTCTGAAACTATTTCCAAAATTCAGAGGAAGGAAGACTTTCAAGCTCATTTTATGAGACCATCATTATCTTGATTCCAAAATCAAATAAGAGACGCTACAAAGAAAAAAATTACAGGTCAATATCCGTGGTAAACATAGATGCTAAAATCCTCAACAAATTATTAGCAAACAAAATTCAGCAATACATTAAAAAGATCACACACCCAGATCAAGTGGGATTTATTACAAGGATGCAAGGATAGTTCAACATGCACAAATCAATTAACATTATATCCAACATAAACAAAATGAAGGATAAAAATCATATGATCATATCAATAGATGCAAAAAACATGTGATAAAATTTGGCATTTATAATAAAAATTTTCAGTAAAGTGGAATTGAGGAAAGATTCCTCAAGATAATAAAGGACATATATGACAAATTCACAGAATACCCAATGGACAAAACAAAAACAAAAACAAAAACAAAAAGAACAAAAAACCCCCACTAAACTAAAATCCTTTCCCTCAAGATGAGGAACAAGACATGAATGTCCAACTTCACCATTCTTCAACATTCCTAGCCACAGCAATCAGACAAGAAAATGAAATAAAAGGCATTCAAATTGGAAAAGAAGAAATAAAACTGTCATTATTTGCAGATGACATGGTACTATGGATAGAGAATCATGCAGATTCCACCAACAACTACTAGAATTGATTTAAAAAATTCAGTAAAGAAGCAGCATATAAAAATAGATATTCAGAAATTGGCTGCATTTATTATACACCAATGATGAAGCATCAAAAAGAGAAAGTAAAAACAATCCCATTTACAATTGCATCAAAAAATAAAATACCTAGGAATAAATTTAACCAAGGAGGTAAAAGACCTGTATTCAGAAAATTGTAACACATTGAAGAAAAATAAAAGATTTTATTTTATTTTATTTTTAAATTTATTTATTTATTTTTAGAGAGGGGGGAGGGAGAGAGAAAGATCAATGTGTGGTTGCCTCTCATGTGCCCCCAATGGGAGACCTGGCCTGCAACCCAAGTATGTACCCTGACTGGAAATCGAACCAGAGATTCTTTGATTTGCAGGCTGGCACTCAATCCACTGAGCCACACCAGCCGGGGCTTAAAAGAAGACTTAAAGAATCAGAAGCTTACATCGTGCCTGGATAGGAAGTTTTAACATTGTTAAAATGTTTATACTTCCTAAAGCAATGTATAGATTTAATGCAATTTTTATCAAAATGCCAAAGGTATTTCTTTCCCCCACAGAACTGGAACAACTAATTTAAAAATTTATATGGAAGCACAAAAGACTTCAACTAGAGACAGCAATTCTGAAAAAGAAGAATAAAATGGAAGGTATCATACCACTTGTGCCAAACTATACTACAAAACTATTGTAATCAAAATAGTATGGCACTGACATAAAAACAGACAAATAGATCAATGGAACCAAATAGAGTGCCCAGAAATAAAACTACATTTATATGGCTGATTAATCTATGACAAAAGAAGAAAGAACATCAAGTGGGGTTTAAGGCAGTCTATTTAATAAATGGTGGGAAAATTGGACAGACACATGCAAAAAAAATGAAATTAGATAACATTTTAAAACCATATACAAGAATAAACTCTGAATAGATAAGACTTAAACTAAAACCCCAAACCATAAAACTCCTGCAAGAAAACATAGGCAGTAAAATCTCAAACATTTCTCTTAGTAATTTTTTTCTTACTATATCAAACTAAAAACTTTGTACACAGCAAAGGAAACCATCACCAAAATGAAAAGATAACCTACTGAATGGAAGAAGTTTTTCACTAATGATGCATCTGATAATGTGTTAGTATCCTAAATTAATAGAAAACTTAGAAAACTAAACAGGAGAAAAACCAACTCCATGCAGCAATATTTTCACTGATATATCCCCTAGAGCAAGGGGCATAAAGGAAAGAATAAACAAATGGGACCTCATCAAAATAAAAAGCTTCTGTGTGGCTAAAGAAAACAGCAGTAAAATGAAAAGTGAACCAAACATATGGGAAAATATATTTGCAAATGACACCTTGGACAAGGGATTTATCTTCAAAATATATAAAGAACTCACACAACTCCACTCCGAGAAGACAAACAACCCAATTAAAAATGGGCAAAAGAGCCCTGGCTGGTGTGGCTCAGTGGATTGAGCTTGGGTCTGAGAATCAAAGGATCGCAGTTCGATTCCTGGTCAAGGCACATGCCTGGGTTGCAGGCCAGGTCCCCAGTAAGGGGGCATGTGAGAGGCAACCACACATTAATGTTTCATTCCTTCTCTTTCTCTCTCCCTTCCCCTCTCTATAATTAAATAAACAAAATGGTCAAAAGATTTGAACAGACACTTCTCCAAGGAGGACATACAGAGGGTCCAGAGACATATGAAAAGATGCTCAGTATTGATAGCTATCAGAGAGATGCAAATTAAAACCACAATGAGATACCACTTCACACCAGTCAGAATGGCCATAATGAACAAAGCAACAAACAATGTTGGAGAGGTTGTGGAGAAAAGGGATCCCTAGGGCACATTTGGTGGGATTGCAGACTGGTACAACCACTATGGAAAACAGTATGGAATTTTCTCAGAAAACTAAAAATGGATCTGCCTTTTGACCTAGCAATTCCACTGCTAGGATTATATCCTAAGAACCCTGAAACACCAATACAAAAGAACCTGTGCACCCCAATATTCATAGCACAATTTACAATAGCCAAGTACTGGAAGCAACCTAGCTGCCCATCAGCAAATGAATGGCTCAAAAAGCAATGGCACATTTACACAATAAAATTCTATGCGGCAGAAAGAAAGAAGGAGCTCCTACCCTTTGCAACAGCGTGGATGGACCTGGAAAGCATTATGCTAAGTGAAGTAAGCCAGGCGGTAAAAGACAAATACCATATGATCTCACCTTTAACAGGAACCTAAGCAACAAAAGAAACAAGCAAGCAAAATATAACCAAAGACATTGAAATAGAAAACAGGCTGACAGTAACCAGAGTGGAGAGGGGAGGGAATTTCAGGGGAAAAAGGGAAGGGATTATAGGAACAAATATAAAGGACACATGGACAAAAACTAAGGAGGGTGGAAATGGAGGGAGGTGGGGAGCACTGGGGGGGTGGACTGGGTTGGGAGTAAAAGGCAGAGAACTGTATTTAAACAACAATTAAAATATTTTTTTTTTTTAAAAAGAAAGAAATCCCACTGTTGACATTATCTTTGAAGGGCTGTCCTTGTTTCTCTTGCCCAGACAATGATATTATTTCTGTTATATCTGCTTCAGCAAAAAGTAAACTGAAAAACAGATAGTGGGCAATATTGAGATGCCAGAATAAAATAGGTAAACTATAGAAGACATAATTGCTTCTGTTTGCAAACAAAACAAAACAAAACAAATTTCCTAAAATAATCCGAAATGAGTCATAGAGTCATAGGGTCAAGAACAAAGTGTGAAGCTCCTCAGGCTATGACCTCCTCACCTCTCATTATCATGATGCCATTGTTCAGTCTACTTCTAAATCTTTATTAATGGATGAGGAAGTGTCATACTTGAAGTATGAAAGTGACACCTTTGTCCTCTGTTTTTCATAATTAAGAATACTGCTTTTTGGATTCTGGCCAAGATGAAGGTGTAGGTGGAAACACTGTGCCTCCTCGCACAACCAAAATTAAAGACAATAAAGATTTATAAACAATAACACAACCAAAACAGAAAATTGAACTACGGAAATCAGACAGCCACTCAACCAGACCTGTAAGAGAGGCAGAGTCAGCAGTTGACAGAGAGGAAACGAGGCAGGAAAAGGCAGTGGCTGCCAGACCTGGACCACAGGTGGTGCCAGCACCTGGCTCGCAGACCCCAGATGTGGGGAGGAAACAGGCAGGGTGGTTGGCCATTGGTGGTCACACATTCGCGCGCAGATAAACTAGTCAAGAACTGTCAGTGAGACAGACTACGCAGCCCAGGGCCCCAGGGATGGGAAATAAAGCCTAAAAACACCGATTGAAAAGGTGCTGGGAGAGATTCCCAGCCTCACACGAGAGGTAGTTGGCGAGACCCACAAGGTCCTGGAGCGTGCATGGGCCTGCCCACCTGGGAACCAGCGACAGAGGGGCCTAGTTTGCTTGTAGGAAGCAGCAGAGGTGATGGAAATCCCAGAGAGCATGGAACAGGTGCCATTGTTCCCTCTCTGACCCCGCCCCCACAGACAGCGTCACAACCCAGTAACTGGGTTGCCCTGCCCTGGTAAACACCTAAGGCTCCGCCACCCAAACATAACAGGCACCACCTGACCAAAAGTGACTCAAACAGAAGAATAGCTCAAAGCCCCAGAGCCAATACTTTTAAGGGACCAAGAGATAGCCAACCTATCAGATGCACAGTTCAAAACACTGGTGATCAGGATGCTCACAGAACTGGTTGATTTTGGTCATAAATTAGATGAACAAATGAAGGCAATGATAAATGAAATGAAGAAAAATGCACAGGGAACCAATAGTGATGGGAAGAAAACTGGGGCTCAAATCAATGGACTGGACCAGAAGGAAGAAAGAAACAGCCAAACAGAAAAGAGTGAAGAAGCAAGAATTCAAAAAAATGAGGAGAGGCTGAGGAACCTCCAGGACATCTTTAAACATTCCAACATCC